>CATIWR010638509.1:0-49309 GCA_949677035.1 Omphalea diandra | reverse complement strand
TATATATATATATATATATATATATATATATCAAACATTACACTTGAAAGCTAAGATTGAATATTCATCAGTCAATGAACCTTTGCAAGTTGCAATAGTTGGATATATAAAATAAATTTAAGATTTATTTTTTGAAACTATTAAGAGCCAACAAATAAACAATAGAAAAGAAAACCAAAAAGGCGAAGAAATTATTTGTGCACAGATAATTAAATTATAAACTTTTGTGAAAGAGCTCCACTCTTTCAATTATTATGCAGACAACCATTTGAGTTGTCTGATAAGAAACTCTCAATAATATCAATGGAAAAAAAATAAAAAAAATGAAGAAAAAGATTTATGATGCATCCAAATTCAACTATCGCTATTACGAGTCTTCAAATCTTCACGTTAATGTAGTCACCCGCACACAATTTCTTTTGAAAACCAATGTTTCAGTTGAAAATATTATATGATTTATAAAATTAAACTAAAGTGTACACGTTAATAACATTTTTGGTAAAAAAATTAAAAGATTTTTATTTTGTTAAGTGATGGTAAATTTTTGCAATGTGAGTTTTAAGAATTAAAAATTAGTTCTTACAAAATAAATTTGAAATTCTTCTAAATAACTGTTAAAATAACTAAATTACTTTATAATTAAAAATATTTTAAACTTAAAAATATTGTAGTTTTAACAAATATAATTTTTTTGCAATTCTAATGGCAAATACACTATCAAAAAAAAAAAAAAAAAGAAAGGCAAATACACAGTTTAGGCTCTATTTAATTAAATTAAAATTTAATAAAATTAATTAATTTAACTATCATATTTTATATAAATTTAATGAATCATAGCAATTATTAATTCAAGAGGGATCAAAATTAGCTTTTTTCCATTATACATAATATCATAAAAAATAATAATATATACTCTATTTATAAATCTGAAATTTTAGGGGTCAAATCTAAAATTGTGAAGAAATTAAGAAAAAATTATTATTATTTTTAGTTAGGGGCCAGAACCACCTTCAGTGCCCATTTCCTCTATTATTGAGTTCATACACTAATTGGAATTAAATTGAAATGTGCCTCTTTCAATCGAATCAACCCATGTATGAAGTGTCGCTCAAAATTAAATCTGCCATAGACGATCATAAGAGTGTATCCTGTATATTGATTTGATGTATTCATTAATATTTTTTTCTCAACAAATTCTAAATAATAAACTCATTTAATTACATGCACTAACCTTTAAAATTATTATAGTATCCCTTAATAATTTCTTTAAAGCAAAACATAGACTAATTCAAACCAATTTCATTAATGTATTAAAATATAAAATTAAGATTAAAATTTTCAAATTAATAAACTTAATTCTACAGGAGTGCAATCCAACTAAGTTTTGGCTATATCAGGATTGACTCTTTTATAAGCAAATTGACTTTAAGTAAAATAATTTAATAGATGAATTGAACAACATTAAGATTATATAAAGTTCACAAGTCCAAATGAGTTTAATTAGAATATTTTTAATAAAATTAAATTGGAAATGAAACTATTGCTAATATTTACATGAAAATATAAAAATAAACTCAAATATTTTTAAAATGAATTCAAATTTAATTTTCAAGTTGATTTAATAAATATAAAAATAAACTCAAATAAACTTGTCTGAGTAACTCACAGACAAGTTCGGTTGATTTACATCATTTTCTGTTATTGTTATAATGCCAAAACCAGCTCTCTAATTTGGATTGAATTGCATTTATTCCATCAAAATTTTGACTTTTTTTGCAGACATTTCCCGAATAAATAACCAGTCCACTCAACTGTGCACGTGAGAAATCATCAACGAAACATGACCATCTAACCTGTGATATGAACGATATATCGAGTTTCCGGCGCAAATCCGAAACGCACGAAACGACACTACAGTTAATAAAATCAAATTCCAAGAATATTGCGATTGCGTCATCCAATGAAAAACCCGCTTGCGGCCCACACCGCTGTCTCTCCCCTCCCCACCCCGGCAAGACAATGGAATTCTAGAGAGACAAACTAAAAAAGCCCCCTAGAGAGAGAAAGTGAAATATTTTTTCTAAAAAAAAGGAAAAAGAAACCAAGGTCATCTCACCTCTACCAGACTCCAAAAAATGAAGGTATATTTAGTGTTTTTACGCTTCATCTCTAATCAATCTCAGTAAATAAAACAAAATTTCTCTTAACCTAAATAAATCATTTCATTGATCTCCATGGAAATGCCCGCTCGAAGATCCAATTACACGCTTCTTAGCCAGCAGTATCCCGACGAGCAGGTGGCAGTGCCGTACTATGACTCGTCAATCTCGAGCAATTGCAAGAGCAGTAAATTAAAGCTGGACAGAGGAGGAGGAGGTTTAGAGTGGGACGGTAGTGGCGGCGGCGGGGGAGGGGATCATAGGGCGAATCAGCAGGGGAATAGTAATAGGCTAGGGAATATGAGTATATATTCGTCGATCGGGCTGCAGCGGCAGTCGAGCGGGAGTAGTTTCGGCGAGAGTTCGTTGTCGGGGGACTATTATGCGCCGACGACGGCAGGGGGGAATGAGATTGAGGGGCACGGGTATTTGCATGAGGATGGGAATTTGATGAGAGTTAGAGTGGTGGACGGTGCGGCGGTGGTTGCGGGAGTGGGGACTGGATCGTCCGGCAAGAGCTGGGCCCAGCAAACAGAGGAGAGCTATCAGTTGCAGTTGGCGTTGGCGTTGAGGTTGTCGTTGGAGGCTACTTGTGCTGATGATCCGAATTTTTTGGATCTGGTACCGGATGAGTCTGTACGGTCGACCAGCTCGAATTCGCCTGAGGCTTTGTCTCATCGGTTTTGGGTAAGATGATTTGTTATTATGGTTATTTGTGGTTGGCTTATTTTTTGTTATGTTGTAGGGATATAGGAATTTATGGATTCAGGTTCCAAATGGTTGGAATTTGGAAATACGTTTGACAGCTCCTAGTTTTTGGTTGGACTGCTAAAGTGACTTGAGTGATTAATGAGGCTGTGGAATTGTGAATAATGTTCAGCTACGTGTTATTTATTTTAAGGAGGGAAGAATTAGTTTTACTAGATGATTTAGTATCTTTAGTACTGACAACATAGACGATCCACTTCAATCATGATCTTATAAGCTGGATTTCAGAAGTGGTAAATTTTTTACCTATGATATGAACAATTCATGGGTCTATTGCATTTCAAAATTCTTATCAGAGAATGATCTTAGGTTTTGAATGTTTTGTTTTAGTCAGAGGGAAGATGAATGCATCAGAAAAGGATGTAGAGATTAGAATCTCTCAAATGCATGTTGAGTGAGTTGCCTGAGTGGAGTCAGTTCATGTATAATGGTAGTTTTACCATTGAAATTGGTGAAGGGATGTTGACAAGAGAATTGTCAAATTTCTGCTAACACATGCAGTGATAAAAGACATTGACAGCTCATGATAAAATTCAATATATTGCTGGGAATATTGTTTGGTTATAAACTTAATTCTTGTAGTTGGTCCTATGTAAACCTGTGGGTGGATGCCAAGTCTATTGTGTAGGCTAACTGAAAATAACAAATTAAAAACCAAATCTCTAATGCTTGGGGTTCGATAGAAGGCATTGTGGTGTGTCTAAATGGTCTCACCTATCATATCAGCAAATTCAAGCCTAAAATTTCACTTGAGAGCGGATTAATGATAGAACTGAAAATTTTAAAAAATTCCTTCAGGAAAGTGCAAAAATTGGAAGTTTACTATATAATTAAAAGCAAAAAGGGTAAAAGTTTAAGCATTTCTTTTTTGTCATTAACCTTGAAGAATGAAGAAACACTTGAAATTATGAAAAGGTTTACAATTCTTCATGTGAGATTCAATTGCAATAACTTATTTCAATTTTAGATGTGATTTTAAATATTATAGATGAGTTTATTTGTATCGATTAGTATTTGTCTAAGATTGCACTATGAAAAATCATGTATTGAAAGAAGTCCATAGATGGAATGGAACAATGGAAACATTATTAGTGTTAGTCAATGAAAATGCTTCTAAAACATACATGGTAATTTTGACTTAATTCAGTAAGAGGGCAACTTTGTTAATATTTCATCCCACAAAATAGCTTGCTCAACAAATCTTGTGCTGGCAATATCTCCGTACTTATATGAATTATTGTTATTATGACTATGTTGCTTTATGATTCTTATGTTTGGAGGATATAAGATCTTTGTCAATTAATGTATTATGATGATTTCTCTGTGAATAACTCCAGAAAAAAATGTTGTTTCAATGTAAGAATGAGAAGGGCCTTCCTGCCCTCTCTCATTCCTTGTTAACTGGACAGACATGGAGTCATTACTTAAATGGATCAGTGTTATCCATGCTTCTCTCATCTGTGCTTGTTGCCATACCTGACAGATCAATATAAGAGGAAAAGATAAGTTGTCTGCTACATGGACTTCAATAGAGATGTCTAGTTTGACTTTACATCCAGGTTCAGATTTTTTTTTTTTTTTTTCCCTCTCATTGGATTATCTATTGCTTTGGTATTAATGTCATTCATTATACAAGGGTGTGCCCATGATGACATGGAAGGTCCAGGGAATATAGGTGTCAATTTCTGATCCAGCTTTGAAAACTGTCTTTTTGCTATAGCAGGAAAAGCCTGGAATTTTTCCTAGCCAGTTAGTTGAGCTTAGGAAATGGAAACTTCAGAATTGCAACTCCCATTTCTTATTGGTTTCTTCTATTTCTAAATTTACTAAAATACATATGGTAAATATCGTTTTCTTCTTTACTTATTGGTTTTTGGAAGTTGCAAATACACCTCTTTAATATTGTTTTTGCATTAGGTGAATGGTTGCTTGTCATACTTCGACAAAATTCCTGATGGGTTCTATCAAATTCATGGAATGGATCCATATGTGTGGACTGTGTGCACTAATCTGCAAGAGAATGGTCATATTCCATCTATTGAGTCATTAAAGTCTCTGGATCCTGGTGCTGATTCTGCATTGGAAGTGGTTTTAATTGACCGACACAGTGATCCAAGCTTAAAGGAGCTTCAGAATAGGGTCCACAACATTTCTCGTAGCTGTATGACAACAAAAGAGGTAGTTGATCAGCTGGCAAAGCTTGTCTGCAATCGCATGGGGTGAGTTCTACTCTTATTTAAGAAAAAATCTATGACTTAGTCTTCTTTATACTACCATTTTAATCAAGCTTTTATTGCTATTACAAGGGGTTCAGCCACTAATGCAGAAGATGATTTCATTCCCATCTGGAGGGAATGCAGTGATGATCTAAAAGGTTGCTTGGGATCTGTTGTGGTTCCTATAGGCAGTCTATCTGTTGGTCTATGTAGGCATCGAGCTTTACTGTTCAAGGTAAAGTCTATATGGTCCTAAATATAGCGAACTACATTTTCAAGTAAGTTTTAATATTTATGATTCATCTTAAGCATAATGAAAACTATTGCATATTCTTGACATTCCATTTGTTGTAGTTTATAATTTTCTGTGAAAGGAGAAAGGATTGATGCTCACTTACATTTAACTTATAGGTGCTTTCTGATACAATTGATTTGCCATGTCGAATTGCGAGAGGCTGCAAATACTGTAAAAGAGATGATGCTTCCTCATGTCTTGTTCGGTTTGGACTTGACAGGTATCATTGCTGGCTGTTCTGGTTCTTTGATAAGCATGCCATTAATATAAAAATTGACGGACATAGGTCCATTCTTTCAAGTGTGAAGCCAAGAGATGTATTGGCTTGGTCAAAATTACTGACATCCTCTTTGTGTTGCATTTTATTTTTTGTTGTCCTTGTTTTCTTGTGATGGTTTACGTCCCCTCTAAACATTGTCGATCAACAGACCAAGTTATCCTTGAGAGTTAACAAATAATTTCCTTTAGCACCTCTTTGATTTTAATGTCCCTAGCATCTTTGAGTTATGTAGCATTGCATTGGAGTTTGTCATTTCAGCTGAACATATTCTAGAACTCTTATAAAATTACAAATTCTAAGAACACTAGAGAAATTCATTTCAAGTATCTTTTCTAGGTCAAAACATTGTGGTTAAAAACTTGATTATGCTTTGCGAAAAGCTGATTACAATTCTACAAATTAACATATGCAGGATTCTAGGGGATACTGTGGCTTGTTTTCTCATTCTTTATTTATTTTTTCTTTGAACTGCTTGAATTGAGTGAATATTCTCTAGTTTATAATAGTGGATTAGAAATATTTGTAGTATGGACTGATTGAATGATTCTTGCAGCTGCAATTTTTAAGAAATATGTCCCAGATTATATATTTTTTTCCTCCATATCAGGGAGTTTCTAGTTGACTTGATAGGGAAGCCAGGTTGTTTATGCGAGCCTGATTCCATGCTCAACGGTCCTTCTTCCATCTCAATTTCTTCACCATTGCGCTTTCCTCGAGTGAAATCAACTGAACCTACCGTTGATTTCAGGTCTTTGGCCAAACAGTACTTCTCGGATTGTCAATTGCTTAATCTTGTATTTGATGATGCTTCAACAGGTAATACTAAAAAAAACCCATTTAAATCCTTATCTCTATTTTGTCTCTGTGTGCTATTTGTTTACAACTGCTTATCTTACAATGTTGAGGGTGTAATTCCTGTTATGATATTAACAATTTTATTTACCTTTATGGAAAAGTTTTGACTTAATTGCTTGGAGTGATTATTTGTACAAGAATTCTCTAATTGGAGACCAGTAAATGCTAAATAATGTCATGAGCCCATATATATATTTTTTTTCAAGTTATAAATAGTTAGCAATTTTCTTCAATCTTTTGGGATCTGAAAATAATTAGATACTTGGGATATGTAGGGAAAATATTTTATGGATTTACTAAAAAACACATGTTCATACTTCTTTTTAATGCACATACCTTTGAAGTTGCATGTACATAGATAGAAACGACATGATGTCTCCTTAAGCTTGTATTTGATTTGGCTATGAATACAATTTACCTCCGTACTTGTAATATGTTGATACAAACAACGCGAAATTAGTTTCTTAACCATTTAATGAACACAAGTCTCAAGTATAATTCAAAGATCAAGAAGAAGATAAATCCTTAAATCTAAACTAGATATTTAGAAAACTTGTTTCTAGCAAGCTGAAATATGTGATTTAAGCTGTGTTAATTTCAATCCTAAATTAACCAAATAATTCAAGACCTAGATTAAACTAGTTTTGTGAAATTATCAAGCTCACTCAATAATCTCACTAAGTTCACTCAAAAATTCAAGAAGAGAATCAATCTCGCAAAGTTTAAGTAAAAATCATCTGATCTTTCATTAATGACCAAATAAGGGCTTAAATACCCTTTACAAATGTTAAGAAAATCCTAAACTAGATCTCTAGAAAACTTGTTTCTATCAACTTGGAATATGTGATTAAAGTTATATTAATCTCAATTCTAAATTAACTAAGTAATTCCAGACCTAGATTAAACTAGTTTTGTGAAATTATCAATTTCACTCAATAATCTTACCAAGTTTATTGAAGAATTTAAGAAGAAAATCAATCTCACAAAATTTAAGTAAAAATACCTGATCTTTTATTAATGACTAAATAGGGGCTTAAATACCCTTTACAAATGTTAAGAAAACCCTAAAAAAACTCTCTCTGATTCAACTTTACAACTTCTGGCTGAATTTACAACTCTTAAACCGATTAGGATAAACTAATATCACTCACACATGAAGACTAAAAACAAATAATCCTATCGTTTGTCATGATCTAGCCTAACTAATTTTTCATACTAAAACACCTTATTTTAAGGTTCTTTACTTAAGTAAATAATTAACTAAAGAATCCTAACAAAAAACAACATGAGATTCGGCCAACTAATGCCAACTAAACAAATCTGGCATGGATCTTCAACATTTGGGCTTATCTTCACTCTTTGGGCTCAGTTTCCATGCTATGGCCGAATGGTGTTGGGGTTTGGTCCTCTTCATCAGTTGGGCTCCATTGGATTAAATTAAGCACTTCATTTGAAGAGTCCAAAATCCTATCTTCATGCATTTGGGTTTCATGCAATCTTTGGTTTGTTTGGGCCAATTCTTTTTATATTTTTCCTCGTATAAAAGTTTCAACTGCATCTTTAAACTTCTTTGGCTTTCCTCTTGTGATTCAGCTTTGAAGTTGTAATGGATCCTTATTGAATTTGCCTTGGCCGAATGCATCATTCCTTCCTTTCTCAAGAGGATTCGTCCTTGAATCCTTGAATCTAAACCTACAAGAAAGCCAAAAAAACCACACATAAGTCTAATACTAACTAAGAATCCTAAGTGAATCTTACCTTGTAAAGAGTAAGTCGTTCCATCTGGATCAAAGACTAATCTCATGAAACATAAAACAAGATTAGCACACCTCAAAGAAAGAGTAAATGATTGCAAAACAAAATGAAGAAGACAAAAAGGAAGCACTTAAAGACGTCTTCCATCTAGTATGAATAAACACTAAATTATCAAATTTCTTTTTAACAAAAACACTAGAGAAAGAAAATCTGGATTTTAATACAGAGCTAGAACTCAAAGAACAGGAATTAAAATTCAAAAGCAACTAGAAACAAAAGAACTCTTGAAATCAAAAGAAAACTTTCTTCTTAACCAACGCCTAAAGTAAGAAGAATTATAAATCTTTAATTTAAAAAAATTAAAAGAAGAAGAAGAAGAAAGGAAACGTTTTTCACTTAAAGCAGAAGAAAAAATGTTTTGACAAAAATTAAAAGAACTAGCATTGCTAAAATCACATTTAAGACAAAAGAAAAATAAATATTAGAAGTTAAACATTTTAAAGAACAAGAAACGCAAAAACAATAGTTTAAGGAAGAAAAACAAACATTCATCACCAAAAGAAAGCATTGTAACACAAAAACTATGAGTAAAAGAAGAAGAATTAAGCCTAGAACAAATAAAACATGTACAATTATCCAAACAAAAGCAAAAAAATTCTCTTTTACGCAAAGTTACAACCTCACTCTTCATTACAGCGCCGTTATCACAAGAATTAAGAGTTAGGTCGTTTTGCTTACTAGGCACCTCTATTGTAAACTATTCTTCATAATCTTGTAAAAGAGACATAAAAGCGCTATACAAAAAATTATAAATTTCGTTAGTAGTGTAATATATCCTTTTAAATAAAAACATGGTTGTGGTCTTAGAAGAATTGGTTTCAATTTCACTACTTTTTTTTATCACAAGGGCTTTCTGTTGCACACCCTCTCATTTTGTATGTACTTTTTTTTTTTTTTTATGTGCATCCACTCTAAGGTCTCTTTTTTCACTCTTTGCCTGCATCTCTCATGAGTTTTCTATCAACTCTCCTTTTGTTGTGCAATTATTTTTTTCTTGTTTTGCACTCTCTCTCTCTCTCACACACAACTTTTTTCTCCTTATAAATTTGAGAAGGGGATAAAGAAGATAATACAATGTGTTTACCCCCAAAATCAAACTCATATACATTGGAAAATCGATCATGTTTTACCTTCCTATTATATTGTCAAGGGCGCCTAAAAGCATGTGACTAGCTTTCATAGGAATATCATTACAAAACACCTCATCCTTGTACTTGCCCATTGAAAATGCTTTCTTGACTTACTTTGTAACTTTAATTTCGCCACATTCATTTAACTATTGCAAATGATATGGTATAGGATGTTTTAAAATTGGCAATTTCATTTTTTTAACTAGATAAGTACTAGTTATATTAGTGTAACTACCACCATCAATTATAACAAGACATACGTTGCCATTTATTCTACATCTTGTATGAAATATATTTTCCCTTTGCATACGTTCATCCTTTATTTGAGCATTTAAAGTACGTCTAGTCACAAAAATATCTTTGTTTGTTACTTAATTGGGGTTTTCTTCATCAACATTACAAGCATCTTCCAATGAATGCATTTCAGGATTTGTTTCTTCTTTATCTTCATCTTCACAAGTAATCTCACCATCTCTCAAAATCATTTTTCTTTTATTGAGGCAATCATGTGTTACATGCCCTTTTCCTTGGCATTTGAAACAAATAATTGAGCTATTCTTATTGGGCTTATTAGGTTCGGTCTAGTAGGAAAATTGGACTTCTCTCATTCCTTCTTAGGTGGTTCGGTCTTGGACCTTATATTGGGCTTGTTACACCACTTTTAAATTTGTTACTCTAAGAAACTGAATTGAAATTGGGCCTAAATGGCTTACCCTTTAGTTGTTTTTCCACTTTGATAACATTGTGGTACAAATCGTCTAATTCATTACAGGGGTACATCTTCACTTGATTAGCAATTTCTTTATTGAGTTTAATAAGAAAGCTAGTCTTTTGCTCCATGGTCTCCTCAATTTCAGCCCTAATCAATATTACTTCTAACTCTTGGTAATATTTTTCAACACTTTTTCCCCCTTGCATTAGTCTATGCAATCTATTTTGCAAATCCCTATGATAATGACTAGGTACAAAATGTTTGCTCATGAGTCTTTTAATCTCTTTTCAAGTACTAATTGGACTATCCCCACATCTTTTTGTAGTGTACATGATTTGATCCCACCATACAAGAGCATAATCTACAAATTATACACCTGTAGGTTTAAATTTCTTTTCCTCACTATAATTTTGGCAATCAAACGCAAAGTCTACTTTGTTTTTCCTGTGATAAATAAGAATCAGGATCACCCTTGCCATTGAAAGTAGGAATTTTTAGCTTAATGCCACTTAGATTGCAACATTGCTTGCTTGATCTTTAGGAACTTTCTTCATTGAATCTCCTTTCTCATTATTGATGAATTTGCCACGCCTTGGTTGTCTTGAATGGGTGCGTGTACTATTAGAATTGGAGGCACTATCCTTTCATCTCTTTAAACTCTTGTTGCATAAGATTCATAGTATCTTGCATAGTTTTTATAAATAACTTCCATTCTGGATCATCTTTAGGTTTTGCCATGATTAGTAAAATAACAAACGAAAATTCTCACAAACACTCTTTTACGTGTTTACACCCAATTGATGGTACTCACACTCTCTTACCTTATACCACTCAGTATTCTTTTATTTAAGTTCTTTAAAGATTAAGTTACTATATGTTAAGATAAACTCAAACCGAATACAAAACAATTATAAACCACACCTAAACACTTAAATAACAAAGAATTGAAAGTAACACAATCTGGTTGCAAAAAAACAAATAACTAAAGACCTAATCAAAATTTAAGAATTTAAAGGTAGGTAAAGTTACAAAGTGGTGTTTTGAATAAAAAATATGGTGAAATTAAGCTTAGGTCGTATAATTCAAAGGGACTTTTAGTTTTCGATTTCAAAACAAGCATGCAATATTTAGCTTATTTTCTTTCTTTTCCTTTTGACATTTTCTCTTTTTTTTTTTTACTTTTCTTCTTTCTTTTTTTTTTTTTTAAAAACTTTGGAAGCTAAAACAAACTGAAATTGCACAAATTACAAAGGACAACTCTCAAAACACAAGAAACACAAAGGGAGCCGAATTTGAGAGGCATTTTGATAATTTTGCCCTTGCTTGAATTTTGGATAAGTTTGGTATTAGACACCAGGAAACACCAAACAAGTGATTAGTAAAAAAAAAAAAAACAAATTGGAATAAAAAGGATCAAGGAATTGCAAGAAATAAGCAAAATTTAAGTTTCCTTAATTTAAGAAAATTTTGACAAATTTTCAAATTTCAAAGAATTTCTTGAATTAAACACTTCAAACCTATAATTAGAGACACAAGAAAGGCTTATCCACAAAGAAAAAAATTCGAATTCAAAGAAACCAAAAAATCGAGTTAGAACAAAGAAACAAACTCATTTTGCAGAGTTCTTTAATTTAAGAAAATTTTGTAAAAGTATGTGATTGCTTTTTGAATTTTTTGTTGAAATTTAATATGGGATGATAAATCAAGCTAATATAATGATTGAACGTGAAAACAAATAGATTGGAACACAATTGAACAAGTAGAATAGAATTGACGCTAGAATAAATAAAATTATAATTTCCTTGTTTTAAGGCAATTTTGAATAACAATATGTTCCAATTAGATTCTAATAATGCAAGAATATTTTTGGAGGGTAAATCACATTAATTCAATAATGGAAATCAAAGATGTAACACAGTAGAACAAGATGAAATTGAATTGATAACGATAGAGTGATAATTTGCAATTTAGATGTTTTTTGTGATTTTCTTGATGCAAACTAACCAGAATGAAATTCTAAAACAAGAGAATGATTAAATATGATAAGACAAACGAATTTGATAAAAGAAAACAAAGAAAACGAAGCAAACAGAATGGGACACAAGACACGTAATGGAACTGAAACAAGAAGAAGAAGAGGTAGAATGTGATTTGAATGTTTTAATCGCAAGAATACAAGCAAATAATAAAGAACAATGCAAGAACAATGCCTTTTGATCTTGAATAACCTTGGCTTTGATACCAATCTGATACAAACGAGGTAGAGTTAGCTTCTTACCCGTTTGATGAATATAAGTCCCAATTATAATTCAAAGATCAAGAAGAAAATAAATCCTTAAGTCTAAATTAGATCTCTAGAAAACTTGTTTCTAGCAACCTGAAATATGTGATTTAAGTTGTGTAAATCTCAATTCTAAAGTAACGAAGTAATTCAAGACATAGATTAAACTAGTTTTGTGAAATTATCAAATTCACTCAACAATCTCACAAAGTCCATGTAAGAACTCAAGAAGATAATCAATCTCATAAAGTTTAAGCAAAAATCATCTGATCTTTTATTAATGACCAAATAGGGGCTTAAATACCCTTTACAAATGTTAAGAAAATCCTAAAAAAACCCTCTCTAATTCAGCCTTATAACTTTTGGCTGAATTTACAACACCTAAACCTATTAAGATAATAATCTCACTCATATATAAAGACTAAAAATAAATAATCCTATTGGTTGATATGATATGACCTAACTTCTAGTACTAAAACACTTTATTTCAAGCTTCCTTATATCAGTAAATAACTAACTAAAGAATCATAAGAAAAAGCAACATGAGATTCGGCCAACTAATGTCAACTAAGTAAATCTGACATAGATCTTCAACATTTGGGCTTATTTTCACATTTTGGACTTAGTTTCCCTTTTATGGCCGAATGGTGTTAGACTTTGGTTCTTTTCATTAATTGGGCTTCATTGAATCAAATTAAGCACTTCATTTGAAGAGTCTAAGCTTCCATCTTCATGCATTTGGGTTTCATGCAATCTTTGGTTTGTTTGGGCCAATTGTTTCCATATCTTTCCTTGTATAAAAGCTCCAAGTGCATCGTTAAATAACCTTGCTCATGTGATTGGGCCTTGAAGTTGTAATGATTCCTTATTGGACTTGCCTTGACTGAATGCATCATATATGATATTGAAATTTTAGCTGGTTGAAATAAAGTGCAGTTGATGCAGCATTAGATCAAAGCTAGGTGATTGCCTCGGTCTCGAATATATGATATTAATTTATTCCTTGCACACATTATGAAGGGAACTTTTTTGTCACCTTACACTTATTATTTAGCCATAATAGTTAGATATTGATGTTTTTTATTTACTTTCCATATTTCCACTTGTTTGGTATTAGTTCTTCTTTGCCTATTTTCACACTCGTTTCTTTTTTTTTTTTTAATTTTTTTCTTGAAAAAATATACTTCCTTTGCCTCAAAAAGGTTGTCCACTATTCCTTTTTCGGATGTTCCAAAGTACCTGTCCATTTTAAAATAAATATAGGTGATTTTCTTATTATACCCTTACTAAGTCCTCACGTTTACGTTCATCTTGTTTATGGAATATGCCAATCCTTGGACATAATCCCTGATCCCCAATCCATATAAGAAATGGACCAATGAACAACACAATTCTAGAAACATTGTACTATAATAAAATTAAATTAACAGGATTTCATAAAGTAAAAACACAAAATTTCATAGCCATATCAAACAGGATGGTTTCTTTTTTCTTTTCTTTTTTCCATTAAAATTAGACAACAAAAACATAATTTTATCCTTCATAAAAAATACATTTCGTTCTTGCAGAAATTCAATTGCTTGACTCAAAATGTTTGGATCACATTCAAGTCGACTTGGAAGTATTCCATGTCGTTGTAAATTTTCTTTGTTCATATGAGGAATTTTGTAATTATACCCACCAAAAACTTTCATCACCTCAATCATGCAAGCTTGTAATGTAAATAATACAAATTTTATATTTTCAAATGGTAACTCATTGAATGCCTTATCAAGTGCATATACTAACTCATCAATCATTGTTGGAGCTTCTTGATGTTGAAGAGATTGAATGGCTCTAAAAAAAAAAACCAAGGTCTAAAACATTTAAATCTGGACTATTTGGAGGTTGAAAGCATAATCGCATATCAGAGCCATCCTTCCAAGCTGCTTCAACAGACTCATGATCATCAGCATGGATGTGGGGCTTAGCATTATCTTGTTGAATGTAGATAGTCCTTGAACTACCTTCTGGCCATTTTTCTCTAATAGCTGGCAATATATTCTCTATCAAACAGTTTCGGATGGCATCTTTGGTGACATTCTGTATAGCTTGTGTCTCTAAGGTACCAGCAACTCTGTTTTTACCGTTTCTTTTTGCTGCCTCCTTATAAATGAAAGGAAAGATTCCAATTTTTCCGGAGAATTCTTGACCAGATGGCAGGAGTCTCGGACAAGCAACTGCAGCTAAGAACATGACCGTTGCTATAAACCTTTTACTTTTACAAGTGCGTAAGGGTTCAGTTTCTACTGGATGTTGATATTATTTCTCTGAAACCTTAGACATATGAAACCATTTCTCATCAATATGTACCACCTAATCATACATGTCAATGAATTTCGGCATTGAATTAATGGTACCTTGGTCAATCATGGATAGGCAAAATCTCACCCTTGCCTTCTTGTTTTCATCTGTTAAAAAGGGCCTCAAAGAATTTGAGTGAGCTCTAATAGCACTTTCTTTGATTTGCCTATGGACTGTTGACTTTGCCATGTTTAAAGACTTGGATAACGATCAAATATTTGTTCGTTGTCGAAGAGGGATTTGGTGAATTTGATCAAATTCTACTTGAATCTGTTTGCGGCCCACTTGCTTTGGAAGTTTTCTGGAAACATCAACCATGCGTCCATTTTCCACGTGTTTTTTTCCTTCCGACCAAATTCGAGAAACAGTTCTTGATGTTGCAAATTTATTAGCTGCATCTAAAAGTGCTCCTCTTTTCAAAATTCCATTTTTGCTTTGAGAAAGCAGATAGTCAAAAAGTACATTTCTCTCAGAATCGGCTAGCCATTGGATTGATTTAGAATTACCAGAAATATTTTGTGAAGGAATTTCTTGTGGGGAGCTAGTAAGAGATCCAGGTGATGGAGAATTTTCTGGTAAAAGATTTAAATCTAAAAGAGACATTTTTGGTTGGTAATATTTTAGAGTTCTGAGATGTTCAGAACTCAAACTTTTATTGTACACTGTTTTTATAATTAAACTAGGATTTGGCTCTGAATTAAACTCTAATTTGGTGCCAAATCTGAAAAGAATTTTAATTTTGGTTTTATGTTGTCATCGGCGCCTGATTCTACTCTAATTTGGTTTGTAATTTTGGTTTTGAATTCTTGCACTAAATTGCTTTTTAATTTGGCTCAATTGGCGCCTCATTCTATTATAATTTGGTTGAATACTGGCAGCACCTCTCTGCATAATTTTGTTTGAGGGTTAATGGTTTCTTTTAATGCTAGGGATATATAAGGGTAAAATTGGAAAAATAGAGTAAAAGTTATGAGTTGGCAAGTATTTAATGCTATTTTCTTAAACTATGTGTAAAAAGAAAGTGGACAATCTTTTTGGAACGGAGGGAGTACCTTTTTTCTCGCAACAACAATCCGGAGCGGAAGATTGTTTATTCACTCTTATCTGCTTTGTTGTTGCCTTTTTGGCTCCAGAGCCGTACTGTGATATCTGATGCTTTCATATCTTTAAGATTCTTTACCTGGGCAAACCCTTGAAAGACCTGGAAAATCTACCAAAGTTTTGCAAAATTTGGCTTTCCTAGTAATATAAGATTTAATTATCAGAAGTGAATATGCTTATTTTGATGTCTCTTTTCCTTTATCTGTGAAAAAGAAAGGGATAAATGATAGTTCAGGCGTCTAGCCTTTTACTAACCAAAAAAATTGTGATACACTGACTAAATTTTTGACTTTCTTTTTCATGTAAATAGATAAATTCCACACTAAGAAATACAATTTAATGAGTTATGATTTTTTTTTCTTTGGTCTCACTTATTGAATATTTGATCCCTCACTGAATATATCTGTTTGGTTTGTTAGATCTGTCTTTTGATATCAATCTGATATAATGTTTCTTGCATACTGTGAGTGGCCATCATTGCAGTTCTTGATGAAGAAGCTCCTGGATTTTCAATGTATCCAAAGCAAAATGAGAGAACAGATGCAGATAGAATGAACATTGTGCAAATCTCAAGCAACAGCAATGAAATTTCGCAGTTACCTTTGCCAATGAAAGTTGCTCGGACAGGTGCCCAAGATAGAAATCCTCAAGTTGTTAAAACTTATATTCCTTCACAGTATATTAAACAATCAACAAACATGGTGAAAGATCCAATCCCTTTAAAGCATATCCCAACTATTGCGCATAGAGATGTGCAGCCACTTTTATCATTGTCAGATCAGAGAACAGATGGTAAAAATTCAAAATTTTCTGAAGATAGTCAACTAGTTTCTAGTAAAACAACTAAAGAACTTTCACTTGAAGTGGAGGATTTGGACATTCCATGGAGTGATCTTGTTTTGAAAGACAAAATTGGAGCAGGTATTTCTTCCCTCCTGTTTATACTGCATTTTGAAGTGAGAGCATGACCATTATAGCACAGAGAGGCCATTTCTGAACTCCTGCTTAATGCAGTTGGCCCCAATAATTTTGAAGTAGTCTCTGCTACTGTACTGATAGTTTCATTGTCTATATTCAGGTTCTTTTGGAACTGTTCACCGGGCTGATTGGCATGGCTCTGTAAGCTATTTATATTTGCTTATGCATCCGTCTCCATATTTATAGCATTTTTAATTTCTGATTTTTACTTTGTTTGATCATATTTTGTCTGCGATCATTTGTATACGTTTGGAAGTCAACTTTTTGGAACAGTTACTTTACTTGACTATTCATTGAAAGGAATATGGAAATTTAAGCATTTGAATGATTATCTTAATCAGTACAATGAGATTGAAAACAATGTGGTTTTAATTTTGGTTAAACTCATATCCCAAAAATATTTAGTAAGGTGTCCTAGAACGGCAGTCTGCATTGTGTATTTTTAGAGGGGACTGCATAATTTTAGCTTAGAGATTCTTGCCAGAAAATTCAAACACTACATTTATTAAGTTCCTGCATTCTAGTTTGCCTTCAAGATATGTTATTACTGTGATATGATATATGAACGTGCTCCTTATTTTTCAGACCATAATGTTAACCCCAATTACAATTGATCAAGCTGCAAGCAATGCACCTGCAAATATGTGATTAATCATGCATTAATTATGCAGTTTTTATTTCCCCAGGAAGTTCCTTTTCATGTTTCATTTCCATTTTGTTGGAAGAAGCATTTTTTGTTGTATCGCCACCAATATGTGCAGTTGTATATTAAAAGGTGCATGTGTGTGTATATGCATGTTTTATTTGACTTGGAGTTTAATAATGGTTCTGTTTTCCCACTTAAATCAGTTTTCTTGAAGTTTGTCCTGAACTAGTATTTTTGACATGTTTAATTGCCAATAATTTTAATTTCAGAATGCTAGTATGTGTGTTTAAATGGTAGATTTGGCATTACTTTTCTCTTTTCTATTATGGACCATATATCAATGTTGAAAATATGTGATAATTACAGGATGTTGCTGTGAAAATTCTCATGGAGCAAGATTTTCATGCCGAGCGCTTCAAGGAATTCTTGAGGGAGGTATGTGTTGCCCAGAATTTTGAGGGAAATGTTGCTAAAGGTGAAGGAAATAATAATTGCTCTTCTTTTCTTGAGTGGATTTTGTCATTTCTTGTCCTTTGTGTTAGGTTGCAATAATGAAACGCCTACGCCATCCAAACATTGTTCTTTTCATGGGTGCAGTTACTCAGCCCCCAAACTTATCTATAGTGACTGAATATTTATCAAGGTTTATCATCATCCCCTTAGAAATACCTCCCTTCATCTATTTCTTTTATAATATGGAATGAGTGGAAATTATGTATTTATTATTTTTAAATATTTCTTCTCATTCTTATGCACATATATTTGTTACTTTGAAAAGTTAAAGAAATTGAATTCTCAGGTTTTCATTGCAGAGGTAGCTTATATAGGCTCTTGCATAAGTCTGGTGCAAGAGAGGTATTGGATGAAAGGCGTAAGTTGAGTATGGCTTATGATGTGGTAAGCATTTGAAAACAAAGTTCATAATTTTTTAAAGTAAATTTTCCTTTAGTTTTAGCTTGTTATAGCTGAAAGTCTTGACCTGTGTCAGGATTCAGGGCTAATTCAGTTGTTATTGTTTTTTCACAGGCAAAGGGTATGAATTATCTGCACAAACGCAATCCTCCAATTGTTCATAGAGATTTGAAATCTCCTAATTTGTTGGTCGATAAAAAGTATACTGTAAAGGTAGGACCAATAATTCGTTATATTTTCCAAAAATTATATTAATTTCCTGTTTAGATGGGAAAATGACATATGCCTATATTTTTACTCATCCACTCGTTATGAAAGGATATGGGTTATAAATGGGTCAAAATCCAACCATACCATTTATGCATGGGTTAGAAGCTTTGGTATGGATGTCCATCTTAACTAATAGTCTACTAATCAAAGTTTTAGGGATATGGTTATTTCCCGTATTCCTACCTGCTTGCCACCTGAACCCACTACCATTGCAGCCGTCATTGCTACCACCACCCATTCTCACTAGTCACCACCATCACCAAGTCTCTAAAAGGTAGCCATTATGACTCTAGTTGCGCTACTAGCAGTAGTTTGAACGTTAAAGCGTAAATGAATGGATTTGGGTTACAATTCAACCTGTAACACCTGCAGATATTTGCTACCATTATTTATTGTGTAAACTACAGAACATGAGTTTTCATCAATCCCTTTTACAGTCAGACTTTTTTCTTTGGGAACATGAAGCTTTTCTAGGAGTCTGAGAGCATGTTTAGCATTGCTATTGTAAAAATCTACTTTTGTTTGTTAAACTATAACATTTTTAGGTTTTGAAAATGTCTTTAGCTGCTCATGAAAGTAGTTAGTTACATTTGCAACCTAATTCAATAGCTATTGGCAAAATCTTCAAGTATTAGCTTCTTTTAGAATCAACTTTCAATCCACAAAATTCATATTGGGAAAATCTATTATTAATTATCAAAGAGGTGTTCTTCTAAATTCTGCCCCAAAAGCTGTTATTGGCAATAGCAATGCCAAAAATGCCTCAAGTTGGAATATATATATATTTGAAGAACAGCTTCTAGTGTGCACTATTGTTTTCCTCATTGTCCAAATATCATAATTGATATTACTCTAGTGTAGTTTTACTTGACTGCTGGTGGCCTTGTCTAATAATAGGTGGCCTGTTCAGTTCAAACGGTTGCCTGAATAAGGTTGAAGTTGCAAGTTGACATTGCAAGGACCAAACTTATTAACACTACTTGAACCTCTCCAAACCTGTTTTTTGACATAACTGGTGGTTTATATATAATTATATTATAATTTAGTAATTACTTATAAATAATTGTGGAAAATTTAAATTCCCTATTTTGACTAATGAAAAACTCCAAAATCTAATTAGTAATCCTATAAAAATATTTAATTTTATATTCAGATTTGTGTACGTTCTTGTAATAGTTATCAAATGTACTAGACCCATACATTTTCCAAATCCATTTATGAATACTTAAACCTCATAGTTGAAGTAGGCGAAGTACCTATACACCCCTGCTGGCCATCCCTAATATGGTTTTGAAGGTCTTGCTCTTTCCCTGTCTGTCCCTCGACACCCACCAAAACCTCCGTACCCCAATAACTCCAAAACACAACTTTTTCATTTTTTGTTAATCAGCTTTTTTGTTACTTGTCCTTGTGCATTCCTCACATTTTCTACTCCATTCAGGTTTGTGATTTTGGGCTCTCTCGTCTGAAAGCAAACACATTTCTTTCATCAAAATCAGCTGCAGGGACTGTAAGTGCTGTTCAAATTTACAACCAGACTGGATCTTTGTTTTAGAGTGGTTTGGCACTGTTTATTGTAATATAACCTTAATAGTATATCTTCCACTTTATCAGCCTGAGTGGATGGCACCAGAAGTTCTCCGTGATGAGCCATCAAATGAAAAGTCAGATGTATACAGTTTTGGTGTAATATTGTGGGAGCTTGCAACACTGCAACTACCCTGGAGCAATTTAAATCCTGCACAGGTTTATTTTCTGAAGTTGCATGATTATATTGAATTATAGAACAAATTGCTGAGATTTTTCTATGTTGGCCATTGCTCATGTAGAAGGAATTGGAAAATTCACACATAGTCTAAGGAATCAAGGATATTGTTTCTTGAGATTAGCACCACCCTAATAGTAATTCTGTTGAAACCACAACAAACTGTCTTCAAGTTGAAGAAACTTTAATTTACAGGAGACTCTGATGCTGGACTTTTCGCTGCCTGGAGTAGGCTGGGAGTGAGAGTTGCTATTTGATGCAAGCTGTTACATCAAAACTAAAATATTCTGTTTAGAGAAAATGTATTCACTGGCTGATGTTCCTCGATATTTGTTTTAGTTGAAATTTCATGTTCATCATAAGTGCTTCCAATTTCTAGTGTTTTAGCCAGTTTAAGCATATGGCTAGTCATAAAAGCCGGGTTAGTTTTGTCATTTTGAATCTGATGTGTCATTTGCTGTTATAATAATTTAGATATGCTTAGTTTTGCTCTCACAATGTCTTGTAGGTTGTGGCAGCTGTTGGATTCAAGGGCAAAAGGCTTGAAATTCCAAGGGATTTAAACCCTCGAGTTGCATGCATAATTGAGGCTTGCTGGGCTAAGTGAGTTCAAAATTTTGTATGAGTAAAACAACTTCTGGAATTACATACACTAACTTAGCCTTGCTGCTTTGTTGTTAATATGATTGGTTTTCCTGCAGTGAGCCTTGGAAACGTCCTTCTTTTGCCACTATCATGGAATCATTGAGACTATTGATTAAAGTACCCACACCTCCAACTGGTCATGCTGATATTCCATTACTTGAATAAGGTTGAAGCACCAGTGAAGTCTTCTTTTGTACACAATATACACATTCTTTTGACATTTGACAAATGCCAGAGATAAGAATTATTTAGATATTCTCAGGTGCGCGATGCTAATTTCTTTTGCTGTGGTTTCTCAGAACTCGTTGTATCTCAAGTTGTTTTAATGTTATGGATACCATTAAGTTGAGATATGGTTAGAGTTAGAAATTTTGGACAGCACATTCTGAAATCTCCCTGTAAAAGTAAATGGAGCATTAGCATCCTGCAAAGTGCCAGTCAGGCTTGGTTGGTCTCCCCACTCCTGTGAGCAGTGGAGGGGTTTTGGATTTGATTCCCCCATCGAATATTATGGTGGGATATTTCACTAATTTGGTGTGAGCTGTTAAAAGGAGAGGGCTCACCATTGTTGTGTAGCTCACAATATTGGTTCAGCCTATAGAGCCTCTAATGAACCGAAGAAAGGAAAATGAAAAAAAAAAGAAAAAAAAAAGGCCGCCAACCTGTACCTTGTCTACCCATCTGTTTCTCAAATTAGGTCTCCACTGCACTGCATGTTCTATGCGGCTCTCATACTGAGTCGAGTATCATCTACCTTTGTTTGGCTTAAGTTATTCTCTATGATGATATTGCATCGTTCAAAACTCTGATATTTGACTAATTTCTTTATTGCAGAACCCTTGTACATTTCTGTTCTCCTCATCAGTTGAGAGTTCTAATTTTTAGCACAGCCTAAGGAACTGCCAACAAATGTTATTGGTCACCGTGATGGAAAAGTTGTATAAAGTTGTCTCTCATAGTTTTGTATGTAATTTGTAACTTGAATTAGCTTAATGAGAAGCAGCTTCATGGCACTGCAGAACGTGCAATCACGTGTTTTTAACAAGAGCTGACATTGTGCTGTTTACGTTAGTCAAAAAAAAAAAAAAAAAGTATTGAATTACTTATTACATTAGACTTTCACTGCTTGAGACATCCAATAATAATAATAATAATAACTTCCAAAAAAGTGTGTTCTAATCTCTTTTGCAGGTGAAAGAATGCTAAATTTTGTTTCAATTTGGGGGTGGAGGAGAGAACTCACCTTGAGCCATGCCCTCTTCATTTTTAGCGTTGTAGAGGTTGTAATCGAATTTCAGTTGCTTTTAATTTTGTAAGAGTTTCATATGTGGAGTTAGTTTGATGCTATATTTCTATTGAAGGAGAGATTGTGAATGAGTGCGATTAGAATATACTTCGAAATGCAAGGCTATAAAAGGCAAACCAGCATTAACTGGAAAACGATAGCCTCATTATTTCCACTATATTGCCTTATCTTTCATTTTATTTCCTTGCATTTTCTTCTTGTTCCTGGCCAGCTCTATCTAGCTTTTGTCTTTATTTTTATCAAATATTTTTTTCTTTGTTCATCCTTGTGGGTTACCATTGGTTAAAATGCTAGTAGTAGCTTTATAAATTTTATAATTTTTTTTACGATTTCATCTATTTTTCATTTAACAAATATACATTTGTATTTGTTTGTATTATTTCTGTAGTTTTGTTTCTTTTCTAACTCTAAGCAAAATTTTTAATTGTTTTGTCATGAAAATGTGATTTCTCTTATATGAGGGCACTTGTTATTCTTTTGAGATTAGTTTATAATGCTATTATTGAAGTGATTAGTTTGTTTTTTGTTTTTTTATAGCAGTTCAATTGAATTATTTGAAAATAAAAATATTGAATTATGGTTTATTATACCCATTGAATGAAGCACGCTTTGACAAGTTCAATGCTCTCTCAATATGATTATATTTTATGCAAGAAGTCATTTTTCAAAATCAAATTTAATATATTTGATACTAATATAATTTGTTATTGATTATAAATTTTAATTTTTTATGTTTTATTAATAACTTTGTATTTGACATTTTATGAATAAAAATTATTCACTTTTATTTAGAAAAAGTTATCCAATCTATTTCAAAGTTCAAACTAAGAATATTGAGTTGCATAAAGAGGCAAAATAGTTCTGCTAATAAGTAAATGAAATGAGATATTTAAATAATTGGCTTCACATGGTCATCAAGACTGCTAATGTCAGCTTGCAACTTAGTTTTTAGGAGTTTTTCATTAATGGGGATTTCTCCTAAATAATGGGTATGAGAATGATGAATTTAATGATATGATGATGATGAAGTGAAATGTGATATGATTTAGAAAGAATGACGAAGAGAAAAGATGGTTAAGATGCTAAGCTAGTGAGAAAGTAAGTACAAGCTATGATGTATAAATACGCTAAGTAAAGAAATGATAATTAATACACGTGAATGAATGATGATATTAGAGATTTAAGAATGAAGAATATGTCTGTTATTTATGAAAGAAAAATATGTTAAATAATGTGCTAAAAGAAATTAGAAGGGCTGGTGAATGCTAAGATATGTGTTAAATTTAGTATGCGACCTTTCGATGATCGATTGATGGTCACGAGTAAAATTAATAGATTTTGGATAAGGTTGAGTAGGATTTTTGAAAGAAAGACATGGTATTTTTAATATTTAAGGATTAAGTCTAGAAATTTTGAGGATTTTTTTAGTGTCTTTATAGTTGAAAATGCGATTAATTTTGTCATGAACTTTCGACAATCGAATCAAGGCAAAAATTTTGACTATTGAGGGAGAATATGCAAATAGTAATAAGGATTTTGAAAGTCAAACCTCAAGTTCAACAGTTAAAAATCCCAATTACAAACATGTTTTGGAAATGCACCTAACCTTCTTGTTTAATACATACTTATCCACCTCTTCTCCCTTCTTTTTCATCCAACCCCATGCCATTTCTCCTTAATTTCACTCTAACAATGATAGAAAAATATCCCAAAATCACCTCATGCTCATCAAGTTTAAAGCTTCTAAATGAAGAAGGAAGATAGCTTGTAGTGGGAGCAAGCCTTAAATGCAAGAAAAAAATATCTCTTCCTCACTTGATAGTAAGTTCTTCAACCATAAGCATGATGTTTACTAATGTTAAAAGATTAAATGATGATGTTTATGATTATTTGAGGATATGATTAAGGCTAGAGAATGATGATTATGTATGATTAAGTTTTAGTGCACCTAAAGCTAGTCTTGGTGCAAGTATGATGAAATTGAGATTTCTATAATGTGGATCATAGAAGTAAAAATGCTAAATGAATTAAGAGAAGTTAATGAACATGTTTGATATTAAGTTTATAGTTATAACATGAGTTTTGATAGTACCCTTCATAGGGCTAATAGGTGTTTTTGATGTTTACACAAGTTATGATGAGAAATGAGCATGAAAATAAATAAAGTAATGAAATTGATGCACATGGAAAGAATAGTGATTATGGACATGATATACTTATGACATTAATGTATTTTGATGTTAATGTTATAAATAAACATGATGAACATGTAATGAGAATGAGCAAAGTATTATTGTCCTAAGATGTCTCAAAGGGGTGAATAGATTAATGACAAGTAAAAAAATACAAGATTAAAAATCAAGAAGCAATAATCACAACGATACTAGAATTTTATAAAGGTTCAATACAAATTCAGCTACGTCCTCTCCTCTAGATCATACTAGAGAGTTCTATTACAAAATAATTTATATTATTCAAACTTTTACACTAGAATGAATTTAGCAGACACCACTCAAAAGTCTTTACCAAATAGTTTTTAGGCATTATTCAAACATTCCCAATACAGTTTAGAGGTACTATCTTACACCTTTTACAAGACTTTATTTAAATAGTTTCCTAGTATCCTCTCGCAAAAGATTATAAGTAATGCATAAGGAAATACTCTCAAACACCCAAAAACTTTCAAAAAATAGAAAGATCCAGAATTTAATAAGTAATCGAGACACAACTTCTTCTTTAAATGACTACTCTCATATGCTTATGAAGAATGTTTCGTTTAAATAGTTGAACTGTTAGTCTTTTTTATTGCACTATAATGCTCATATTTCTCAACAAGTGTCTCTATTTCATATATATCATATGTTATATATTCTTTTTGAATTCAGGCACTTACATAGTAATTGGTAGAAATTTAGCTAGTACTTAAGGGTGTGCAAAAGGTCAGTTCAGTTTTTTACTAAAATTAATCAAACCAAATTTTTTATTTTTTAAATCAAACCAAACAGAAATTTTGAAAAAATTGATTTAACCGAACTTTACAGATATAGAAACTAAACCAACTCAAACCTATAAAATTTCAATTTAATTCAGTTTGATTTAACTAAATTGCATGTATTTTAAATTTAGTTTGGTTCAAATTAGTTTAATTTAATAATAATTTAGGTTTTTTTCAATTTTTTGTATAAAAAACCGAATTGAAAATTGAAAACTTAATTTTTTTTAAATGAAAATCGATCTAAACTGACTGAATTAAATCGATTGGGTTGATTTTTTTAGTCCGATCTGATTTTTGCTCACCTTTACTAGTACTCATATTTGAAAATTGTTCAGACTTTCAGTACAGTTGTTACAAACCCCATTAATGCTCATTGGGATGTTGGCTCTAGTTATTGAATGAACAACTATATCAAGGTCCTTCCTCAATGGTCATAGAGTACTATAGCTACTTCCTTGTTAACAATCGTTGGGATAGTGCTTATTGAGAAATATTCCATACCTGTTGTACTCTTGCAATATTCGTTAAGTAATAACCATTTTACATAGACTCTATAGCCTTGTTTAGAGGATTTTCCCACTATCATGACTGCGGTCCTATGGGCTTTGTTTCCTTCAATAGTTGTTCAAAACTTGTTCAATGTTTTATTATGACTTATGCAATATCTAAGGCTTCTTCGACATCGTCTGCAAAGATTTCTCAATGGTAATTAAGGAACTTTCATGATCCATTATGATGTAAACACTAATTGATTTCTTATTAGTAGTCATTGAAGACACATTTGATAGACAAGCTTCAACTAATTGTTTTCTATTTATGATAATTATTTTTCATACCACATATGTTGTGCTTTGTCCATTATTGTTAAGGCACACAAAAGAGTGAGCCATTTCTACGCGGCCTTTTCAACTATCTTTGGTGCTCCTCAATAGTTTTTTATTTATCTTCAACAATCATTGGCATATCTACCCACTATCGTTGGCAGTTCTTTCTGTAAGTTCTTAGAACTTAGTTTCATGCTTTAGTTAGATAGATTCTCCTTTACTTAACTTCCTATGTGCGGTCTTAAGTAGAGTTGAAAAGCTTTCAAACTTCCTTAATAACTTGAAATTACAATGAGGTACTTATAAGATGAAACTTAAAACATTGCATATAAGTTGGATAAGTTAACTCTTTGTTTGTAAGAATTAAAATCTAGAAGGTTTGAGAAGTATGATGAATGATAGCTAAGATATAAGCTTAGAGATTATGCTAGACATGGTGTAAGCAAGATTGATGTGTAGGACTTCATTGTCCTCATAAGGGCTTTTGCCCTGTTATGATATATGATATGCTTATGTTATATGTTTTATGGATGAGTTAAGTAACTTCAAATATTTAATTAACAATGATAAGATGTTAATGTTTATGTTTAAGCATGTTTGTGAGTGGGATAACCAAGAGTAAGTAAGGATAAAGCTAAGAGCATGTAGGGCTACGGTCAAGAGGTAAACAAAGCAAAGGCAAAGTAAGGAAAAAACTAAGGCTAGTAAAGAAAGGTAAGGGATTTGATAATTTTTGTTTAATGTCCATTGCATACATGTATCATGATCTTATGTGTAGGACAAAGTAGGCTAAGATATATTTATATAAAATGCATAAGCATTATTTTGAGATAAAATGGAACGTTATGAGGTTTTATACTATGTATAAATGTCATATGATGCAAGAGTAGTTCAAGAAAGAAATAAAAACCCAAAAAGTTATAGTTAGTTATGAAAGGATATTGGCATGAGCGACAAATGAAGCGATATGATGCGAATGCATAACACGACTAGTGAGAAAACTCTCCCTTTAATAGATAAGCTAAGGACACGAGTAGTGAGACCACTCTTCTATATAATGATATCATAGTTGGTAAGGTAACT
Source organism: Omphalea diandra (assembly GCA_949677035.1). Lineage (NCBI taxonomy): Eukaryota > Viridiplantae > Streptophyta > Magnoliopsida > Malpighiales > Euphorbiaceae > Omphalea > Omphalea diandra. The sequence goes on along the minus strand of CATIWR010638509.1, from coordinate 21,930 downwards.
CTCTTGTGAGCACAACAATTGAGGCAACACTCCTATAAAAGAAAGAAAGGTAATATAAGCTAGGTAGGATTTCTCATAGACTTGACAACTCAAATATGAAATGTTATACTATGTAAATGATGAATATCAATATTATGTCATATAGACAGAAAAGCATTAATATAAAGGCATGTAAGTATACATAAGGGACATTCATTTCATTTACTAAGTTTTCCATAAGATACTCATCCCAAACATACACTATTTTTTGACGCCATGGATACAAGTTAGAGGTTAAGACTAAAGTTTAAGTTTTATTTCATATATATTAAGGCATTACATTGTTCCTTCATAGTTGCCTATATTGATGTTCATGTAAAAAATATTTTTATGTATAGTAAGAAAAAATATTTAAGTACAAATTTATACTCCGAGTTGTTTCCATAAAATTTAAATTTAAGAAAGAATGTACAAAATGTAATATTAAGTTTGAATGCTATGTAAAACAAAAAAAAAAGTTGTCTTATGATCAATATGAGTAAATTATAATTATGTCATGTGAAATAAATGTTAAATACTTATGATAATAAAAAAAAATTATATAATGATAGAATGAGATTAAGTTTTAGATCCTTGATTTTAGATAAGAAAATTATATAAGAAAACAGTTCTCATAATAAGATAAAATATGACAAAATGGTATAATTTTCAATTCAGATATAAATATTGTTTCAATATCATCATTTTTCTTCACTCAAAATAATATGAAATATAAATTTTTCTATTCATAATATGAAATATAGATTTTTCAATTTTTTAAGTATTTTTTTACAATCGATTTTTTTAATTATCTTATTATTTACTTTTCTCATCCATATTTTGTTCTGATTTCATCTCGTAACAATTAGAGGTGAGCAAACGGTTGGTTCGGTTTTAATTTTTATCAAAATTTAACAAACCAAATTTTTATATTTAAAATCGAATCGAATCAAAATTTTTGAAATAACCCAATTAACTGAACTAATTAAACTAAAATTTATGTCTATAAATTGAACTAAACTGAACTGTACCTATAAAAGTTTAATTTGGTTCGATTTGTTTCAATTAAATTACATGTATTTTAAATCTAATTTTATTTAAATTGATTTAATTTATTAATTATTTTAGTTTTATTTTTTATCTAAAAAACTGAAGTGAAAACTAAAAAATGAATTTTTTTTAAAATTTTAATTGAATCGATTTTATTAAAAAATCGAACTTGAAAATTTAATCAAGTCATTTTTGCTCGGTAACAAATTTTTTTTTTTAAAAAAAAGTGATTTGTTTGCACACTAAATTGCCAATTCAAACTCGTCTTCAACAACTACAAATACCTGCTTCATGACCAAAATCTCACTGACGTGACTCTGCGCAAAATGTGATTGGCCAGTGACTTTGCTTAGCCACCAAGTATTACGACCTTTGTCAAACCTTAAACAGTCACGGCAGAAAATATCCAGCATACAGGTGAACCCAACTGTCACCTCGTCTTCATCAATAACGGCACAGAACCCCCCAGTGCGAGCAACTGCCAGGAAGGTATGCATAGCCAAAAAAAAAAAGAAAAAGGAAAATGGGTCCAAAAAAATATGGCCGTGGCCGAGGAAGAACAACAGATCCCCTTAAGATTTTTATCAAACAGTATGTCGGCGAAACCTTTATATCGCCCTTTTATACCCCTTTTCACTTCTCATTTCTCACTAACGAGAACAAACTTTATTCTGTAACTGAAACCGGTGCCAAATGAACCGAGAAGACCAAAAATCCGATTATTCCTCTTCTAGTTCGGGACCCAAAACGACGCCGTCGCTATTAATGGAATCGTCACCTCCTTTAATGGAATTGGAAGAGATATTCGAATTCAAAGATAACTCAGATAACTCGGCACCCTTAGAGGCGGAGGAGCTGCCGCAGCCGCTTGCTAGCTTGCAGGAGAATCCCATACCGCCATTCTTATCGAAAACTTACGATCTGGTAAATGAGAGGACGCTGGATGCGATAATATCGTGGGGACCCACTGGAAAGAGCTTCGTGGTGTGGGACCCAATGGAGTTCGCTAGGGTGGTGCTGCCTCGAAATTTCAAGCACAATAACTTCTCCAGTTTTGTTCGGCAGCTTAATACTTATGTGGGTATTATTGCGTTGCAGTTACCACAAAATTTGTATGGTCTATTTCCGTGGTTAATGTTCTTTCCTCCATTTTTGGGCATTTTTTTAAAATTTTAAATTATGGTTGAATTGTTGTAATTTGGATCTAACATTGTTCAAATTTAATCCTTGTAGATGTAGCAGAGGAATACTTCTTCTTCCTTTTTTTTTTTTTTTGGGTACTAGCATTACGGCCATATATATATATATATAGCTGAGGTTGCTAAATATTTTTGGAAGATTCATTCTATTTGATAATTTTGCACAGGATATTCAATTGGATTGAATATTTGTAATTTCTTATGAGTTTGTACAAGTTAATGAATTTTGTTTGTAATTTAACTGTTGATGTAAATTGTAAATGGCTCATTTGTATCGACTATCAAGTGGATTTTAATGGGTATTGGGGGTTACCTTTAGATTTGTAATGTGGAATGAATGTGGTAGATTTAAGAAAATGGTAAAGGTTAATGAATGTAGATTTGTAATTTCTTATGAGTTTGTACAGGTTAATGAATTTTGTTTGTAATTTTACTGTTGATGTAAATTGTAAATGGCTCATTTGGATTAACTATCAAGTGTATTGTAGTGGGTATTGGGGGTTACCTGTAGATTTGTAATGTGGAATGAATGTGGTAGATTTAAGAAAATGGTAAAGGTTCAGCCTTTGATGTGATAGCTATATCTGAGCTTTTGATCTTCATACTACCAATTGAAAGGACATTCTTCCCCTCTTAGCATGTGTTGGATCGGGGAGTTACATGATGACATCTTGTGCAGGTAGAATCTACGGTTCTGGTTTTGCAATTTTCTTCTTTCTATATCTACTGTTTTTCGGAATTCTCCATTTTCTGCATGTTATGTGACATGTAAACTGGTAAAATTTTGCTCTTTTAGTGAATTAAATTTGCAGCTTTCAGTTTTTCTCACATGAAGCACATATACATATTATTTGAATGATTCTTTCTGTATTTTGTTTTGTGGAGTCATGTTTTTTTCCTCATTCTTTTGTAAGCTCTTTGGTTATTGTATTCAGGGGTTCCGCAAAATTGACAGTGATAAATGGGAATTTGCTAATGAAGCTTTCCGGCAAGGTGAGAGGCATCTGTTGAGGAATATTCGGAGGCACAAGTCAGGGCAAACCCAGCAGGTTGGAAGCTATGCTGGGCCTTCTACTGAAGCTGGAAAGTCAGAACTTGAAATTGAGATGGAAGGATTGAGGAAAGAGAGGAGAATGATGATGCAGGAGGTTGTAGAACTGCAGCAGCAGCAGCATGGAGCTGTCCGCCATATGGAAGTGGTGAATCAGAGGCTTCAGAGAGCAGAGCAAAAGCAAAAGCAGATGGTTTCATTCTTGGCAAAGTTGCTTCAGAATCCAGCATTCTTGGCTCGCCTTAGTCAAAATAAGGAACAGGGAGATATCAGTTCATCAAGGATGAGGAGGAAGTTTGTCAAGCACCAGCAACATGAGCCAGGTCAATCCAAGTCACTTATGGAAGGACAAATTGTGAAATGCAAGCCCGAGCGGACAAACCTCTCATTGCCATCTGTGGCCCCAGATGTTGATCATATTCTCATTGAACAATCTCTTGATTATGTTTTACAACGTATGGTAGAAATGGGTGATGATATGGAAGGCATAGCTTTTCCAAACGAGAATGTTCCATCAGGTGAATTTGCATTGTCAGATAACCTACCAATGTTGCAAGGATTTATCAAAACCTCGGAGCTGTTTGGAGAGGGAACATCAAACCTGGGAAGTGCAGATCCCCAGTTTAAAGGAAAGAATGTTATGAGTCCACAAGATGAAGTTGGTCCTGAATATTTTGTCTCTTTCCCTGACAATTTGGCGGCAAAGAATTTTCCAGAATTTTCATCTCCTGGAATTGAAAGCATTGTTAAACAAGACGATGTGTGGAGCATGGAATTTGACAACCAAGCTGGTATGTCTGGTTCTAGCCAAGAGTTTTGGGGTAATCTTATCAACTATGATGTGCCAGAGTTAGGATTGACTACTGTTTTGTCAGATATCTGGGATTTAGGTTCTGCACAAGCAGCAGGAAGTTCAGGCATCCACAACTGGCCAGCTGATGAAAATCCTATTGATGAGCCTGAGAGACATGCTGGCCAGCCAAAAGATGATTGCTCAAAGAATATAGATCCATAGGGCTTCAATTGCATCGGCACTCATTGCCCTATTGGACTTTAGTTTTATAGGGTCTATGAGAACATTATTATATATATTATTTAATTGAGTACAAACTCTCATTCTTTCTTGGTTTTCAAATTTCATTCTTTCTAAGGTTCAATTAGCATTATTTGTCAGCTAATTTAGTGCATCCATATTGTGTGCTTGGATTGAATTATATTAGTAATATTCCAGATTTGCAGTAATTGCTAATGGATACTTTCTGAGTTATTAACATTGCAGGTGTAACAAGTGAGATAGGGCATCGTACTCCAGTTTGAGTGGTACTGTATGCTAGGCGTCCTGCTGGCTTGAATACTTCTGGTAAGTTATGAATATCACTCTTGTTCTATGTGCTTGTTTTGTTGTTAGATATCAGCATTAATGAGTCGCCTTGGATAGTGATCAATACTTCATTGGTCTGTGGAACCTTTTGCGCTACTGCATCTGTCTGTATGTAAATTATCAAACCTAATTTTCACAATACTATTATTCTAAAATAATGATAATATTCGTTTTCTATCTAAACCCTAGAGCTAGGCAAAATGCATTGCAAATGTACTGGCTCTGAAATATGTACAACAATATTCCTTCTCTATCATAACACAAATCTTGGGTAATATTTGGTAGGATGTAATGGATTGTAATGGAATGTAATCAAATACAAAGTCAATGAACTATTAAACTAAATTTATTTTAATTACATTACATTACATTCTATTACATCCTACCAAACATTACTTTAGAGGCCTGCATGCCTTGGCTAGTTGCTTTGTATGTTGTCAATGTGCATATAAACATTGTGAAAGTCTTAATTCTGCATGTAATGCTGAGTTTGCCAACTTCTGCTCCTCTGCATTGAGAGATTCGGTGACTTTTGTTTCTTTCTTGCAGATTTTGAAGATGTCTTGCCATGGTTTTCTTTACTAACTTGAATTGTTAACTAATTGTAAATTTTGAAGAATTCTTGCAGGGTTTTAACGAGTTCTATGGTGGAGGGCACATTGGTACCGGTTGGGTCATATTTTTATGAACCATAGTTTCTGCATCTGCCACTTAATCAACACCAATGGAACAGCCTCATGTATATATTTTTTTTGTTGAACAGTTCCTTCGTAATTATTCATAGATGACCTCACTTTAATGAGTTCGTACTTTGTGTAAAGGTCGACTCTTTATAAGATCATCTGTGCCCGTATAATCTTTAGCATTATAACCATTTCAGCTTCAAATACTAGAGTGCAAGACCTTTTCGTTTCTTTCATCTTGTTCCCGCTTGTAGTTGGTTCATTTATGGGTTCCTAACATTTGGAGTAAGATACTTTTCTTCTGTAGCATATGCATCCGGCTAAGTTGACTTTGCTTAGAGCCAAAACCCCTGCTCAGCTAAAATTACCATTAAAGATTGATTCAGCCTTCTCGAAAGAAATTGGAGTCATTTGTTTTCGGCTTGAGCCTTTAGGCACTTGCGTAGTAGATTCCTGCAGCTAGCAGGCCAAGCGAGGTAGTTTTTCCAATATGCTTTCTGAAGGTAGTAAGATGCTTCACAAGGAGAGATGTGAAGAAACAAAAGAAAAATTAGAGGATGTAAAAATAGACGCAAAGTTTCTTGCCCCTATTTCACGAGGGTTATCTTTTCACCTTGTGATCGAGGCAATCGTCTTTCATTAGATGTTTATGTATCTATATTCTAGACTTTAGGTTAAAGTATTATTTCTCTACATTAAAGATTTGTCAACACTGGTGCGTATCAATAACCTTTGTAAATAGAACGCTTGTTTATCTGTTGATGGACAGATACTCGAGTGGGGTGATTGATAGAAAACCAAGCTATGTGTGACTTATTCAAGTTCTGATAAATCAATAGAAGATTATATGCTCGCAGTTGTACTGTTTTTGGCTATCCATTTCATTTCTGAACAAAGAAATGAAGTCTTCACTTGTGCGTCGACTAAACTAACATGAACTCCAGCCAAGCCGCAAGATTTTGTCATCCAAAATTAAATTCAATGCGTCTTCAATTAGAAGCATTGATCTGTTAAAGCTATAGCTGATATGTTGGAGGGTAATTTATCAATCATAATCCTCATCTGCAAATGCAAATGCCCACTGACTCATAAGCAACTGATAAATTCCCATTTACAAATCTGTAAGTGCAAGCGCCCACTAACTCGAGCACATTGGAGTTGAAAACTCCCAGTCAACAAAGCTGCTGACGTCCATAGCTGATTCTATTCCTATATTTCTTTCCAGTCCAAAAGATATTAAGGCTCAGGACGGCAAATCCCCTTCGTGAATCAAGCTCCTTTCTTTATGTTGCCTAACAAGGGTAAAGCATGGTGAACAAAGGCTCAAACTGCAAACACATGCAAATAATTGAGCTTGCTGATAGTATTCTATAGCATTTGTTTTGTGACCTAAGAGTACAAGGCATTTGCAACTTGAACAATATATTTCTAATAGAAAAAACCCAAAGCTTCATAAGCACACAAGTCTGTAGTGAAGGAAAAAAATAAAAGAAATCTTGCGAGCCTCTTAATTCTATGCTCCTGCCTCAGACTTCCATTTGATCAGAACAGCATCCCAAACACAAAATATACATAAGGAGTAGCAACAGGAAATTAGTACAGAAGTAGCTTGCAAGCCAAAAATTTATGTAGAATCTTCCTTCTGCCTTTTTGATGCATGCTCAATGTTCCCATTCTTCATCTTTGCTTCACGATGTTCTCTCTTCACTCCTTTTGATTTGTTAGGTAATGCCATATCTCCAATCTAATGCAACAAAATCATTTACATGAAGTCCCAAGCATGCAAAAACAATATGTGAACTGTAACAATAACAAACAAAGACTTGACGAAGAAAATATATATACGCACAAATCAATAGATAGACAGAATGAAGGAAAAGAAGAGGGAGAAGATAGACAGAGAAATGCTATGTTGCTGCCATGTCAGCGGATTTACCCTCTTCTTATCCCATCTCCTCAAACTAGTAGTTTCCTTACCTTCTGATCAGGAATATAAATCTTTCCAATCTTCCCTTGTATAGCATCGCCACTAACATTTTTAATCTACAAGCAGAAGAGCCGACTCTGGTTAGTGATGTGTTATTTTATTCTTTAAGAAAAAAGGGAATTTAGATAATGAACCTTCTTCTTCTTAGGCCCATCTTTAGCTGTTTTCATGGCTTCTTTCCTTAGACCCTCATTAGGAGGACGATGACGACGAACTACCAAATCCATGGAGGGGCCAACTTCTACCAGTTCAACCCGAGGTACAATTGTGCCTGAACTTTTTAGCTGTATTGCACAGTGACTAAAGAACACCCGATTTGAAGATACAGCTGTACATACATATGCTTGGTCCAAACCAGCAAGATTCAAGTTCTCCACAACCTGCGGTAATCAAATAAATACTTCTATTAGTACTCTCTTAAAGTTGAGAACTTGAAGTGCAAAAGGGTGGCAGAACAAACCTCTCCCCTCAAGAGATCAAGCAAAACCTCCTTCAAATGTTTCAATTCGTCTACACTCTCAAATCCTTCTCCAAGGAAGACAATGAAAGGTTTAGACCCTATGTGTGGAGCTACTTTTTTGTCATATGTGAATGATGACATGGATTTAAAATTTTCAACCCCTACTTCTACAAGATCATAAATGTGGTGATCATACATTCGCCCTATCACAAGATTGTCGGGCCGTTTCTTTGAGGTGGAACCATACTGCAAAACACAGGCCTTAGGATATGTTTCAGTACATGCTGCAATAACAAAAATGCTAATGAAGCAGAGAGAACAGTCAAAGTATTCTGGATTTGTTAAGAACTGATTTGAGGGATATATACAAATGCAAAGAATCAAGTAGCTCGATTTCAGAAATGCATAACAAGTATCCAACAGCAAATGCTTTCGAACTTCATCTAAATCAAGAAAGCAAGGGCACATATTTCCTAGCTTCTCACACGGGCTTTACAACTGTTTGTAGATACCTAGGGAACAGAAGCAACTCCAATAAAGGCAACGATTAAAAACTTTGCCAGAAAAGTGAAGTTACATGTAAATAAAAAGAAGCAAATCAAATACCTCGCTAGATGAGTCTCGAGCAGATTACTCTAGGAAAAGAGAACATTGGTAACCTAATTAAAGGAATTCATGGACACACAAACATAGAATTTAGTGCTTCATCTTTTGACACTAGCCCAAAACTAAAGCAATTTAAACTAAAATGAAACACCCTACATGTGGTCCGACGTATTAATGATTGGATGGGAAACAAACTATATATAACTCAACTAAGCACAAAATGAAATTCGCGGTTAGGACACAGAAATCCTTGAGGAATAAACATTGTATCAGTAAAGCACATTCACAAGGGCTCCATTCTATGCCCAAACATCACATGCCAGCAGGAGTGATAACTTAAGAATTAAAGGACTGAATTCTACATCCAAACATCACATGCCAGCAGAAGTGATAACTTATATTAAAGAATCGACATCATATAAGATTGCCAATAATTCAAGAATCAAAACAAAATCCATAAGACACAATTATAACAAACAACTCACAACAAAAATGCTGCAGTCCGTTTTAAGCGAAAAGAACTCCAAAGAAGTTTCGCCCCCGCTCTCAAACGGCCTAACATTATCATTCTTGCGCGTATATCTCACCGTACTCTCCCTCTTCGAATGAAACAAGTCCGTTAACACGGCATTCAACACCCCACTGGCCTTTGTACCTTGAAGTATCAGCGTCTTCTTCCTTGTTTCAATCTGCAACAACAGCGACCCAAATCACCAAAAATTGAATAAAAAGATTTCACCTTTTTGTAGTATAAACGAAATTTCGTGCATAAATAATAAAACGGTGAAAAGGGTTGTTTAGGGTTAGCTTTATTACAAGACGTGGAGCGCGTTTTTCAAGCTCCCGCTTGATTCTTTTTTTCTTGGGTGTCTTTATCTTGTCCGACATTGGTTTTCAGCTGTAACAACAAAAGAAATCAGATATATATACGTCTATAAACAATTGAAAAGAAATTAGTTATTTGACAATAGAAGAAGCACACGGTAGCAGAGTGACAACTTGTAGTTGTGACGGCAGCACTGAGAAGAGCAGGCAGAGCTGAGTTTCAGCTAGGGTTGTAGTTGTAAATTGAACTGGTGGCTCCCGTCGACGATGGGTTTTAGTCAATGTTTAGGTGGATTGGGCTTTTACTTTGTGAAGAGCTTTGAGTTTTTCTGAAAATAGGCTTTATTATTTTAACTCTATTGTTGGGCTTGTCCATTGGTTGATTGGCAAAACCGGCGTTGAATAAGCTTGGTTTCTTTTGGGAAAATTTTTATGTATTTTTTTAGTATTTGGATGTTTCTAAAATGGCTAAACTTAATTAAAGAAAAATAATTTTTTATTTTTAAATTATAAATTTATTTTATAAATTGTTAATAAGTCATTAAATGGAAGAACCTAGCTCTAGCATAAATTTGTTCAATTGTTGTTGATAATTTTTCACATAACTATTTTATCACGACTTAGATAATCCATTCAATTTATTTATTTTAATGAATATATCAAAATATAAACTGCAGAGATATTTAAATTACTCTCAACACAAATCAGGTCTATTCTTTTTCAATTTGAAGAATCAAATTTAATATTCTTTTTCAATTTGAGAATCACATTTAAATATCATCTTCCATATAAATAAATAATTTCACATTATTATCTTTGATGGTGAAAAAAAAAAAGGTATCATGATGATTCAACTATAGCGATAAGTTTGAAGAATTGGCATATTTAAAATACTCTATTTTATGATAATAATAATATAAATATAATTGTCATGATTCAATTTTTTCTACTTTCAACGCTAATTATTAATTTTCTTTCTTAAAATTTATTTCCTGAATATTTCTGCCACTTTACTCATGACCATTAAATATTATTATTACAGTATTGAAAAAACTCCAATTATTTAACTTTAGTAGCTATCCAATTTGTTTCTCATCTAATTTCATTCTTGATATGATCTTCTTAATACTCTATCATTAAAAAAGACTCATAATTGTTGTTGTAAGGTTAAATTTTATGCATAAAATTAGACTCCAATACCAATATGATAAGGTTTTCAGGATTTTTGATCTTATATTATGGATCAATAAATTCAGAAAGCAAATATTAATTTTTTTTCGATTTATTTTTCTTAGTTTAAAAACTAAAAGAATTAAGGTATCAGTGTTTTTAATTTAAAAATTAAGATATCATTAAGAAAGAATCATTCACTTTTTAAAAATTTAAAATTAAAATTTAGAGATATTAATCCTTATTTCTTACAAAAATTTTAAACTTCATACTACGACTCATAAAATGAAAATAACTCCCAACTAATACAAAAGATCATTAACACCCAAATAACTTTCCATTACTAGAAAAGATAATTAACTATCTAAAAGATACAAAGATATAGTAAACCAAAGGCATGACTTATATTGCTATTACTAATTAAAATTATGAGAAAAAAAATATGATATAGTAAAATAAAGGCATGCTTGATATTGCTATTATTAAGAACAATTTTGAGCAAAAATATAAAGACGACTGTTTTGGCAGTTGGTAATTGATTTTTTAATAGAAGCTTTAAGAATTAATAGTTAATTTTGGAAAAAAAAAAACCACATTTTAAATTATAAAATAACTAATAATTAACTTAAGAAATATAACTAAACTATTTTTATTATTAGTAATAATTTTTTTTTGAGAAATAGCTTATGATATCTTAAAAATTAAAAAATATTATAATTTAGTTAATCATTTTTACAGTAACAATGCAACATATAACTAATGACATATTTTGTAATTATTACAGTTTCCAAATCAAAGACATGTAAAAAGCAAACAAATAAGAATAAAAATTGAACAGTAAGTTAGTTCCAGGAATATTTATTATTATTTTTTTCTTATTGATATATAAATCTTAATTGGAAAAATAATAATAATAATAATAATAATAATAATAATAATAATAATAATAATAATAATAATAATAATGTGTATTTGAAAAATTTTGAGCTAAAATAGAATTTAATATAGTCAATATTATTATCAAGAGCATATTTGAATGTTTCAAAATATTTTTCAAATATAAAAAAATTGTTCACAAAAAACACAAAAATCAAATATAAAAATAAATATTAGATAAAATATATATTATATTTTAAAAAAGAGTCGAATGCACTCCACGATAATCAATCCTTAATTTGGAGTGAACATATTTTGGTCCAAATATGTAATTTATAAATCTTTGAAATTAAATTATAATTTTGAGAATTAAAAAAAATGAAAAACTAGTACCATCATGATTTTCGATTTCACTCAGTTTTATTAAATTTAAAATGATTCAATTTAGTTAGTTGGTTCTTTTAGGATAGTTAGACTTGATTCAATATTGATTTGAGTATTCGATTATTTTAATTTATTAAAATTAAAATTTTAATTCTTAATCTTTATGACCACAAAAATAAAGTTTACATTTATCATTTTCAATTATTAAAAATTAAAATAAATAAGTAATAATTTACATATTAAATGTTCAATTAAAATTATTATTAGTATTTATAAATATATAGTGTAATTTACAGTTAATTGCTAATAAATAGTTTAATTATTATTTATTGTGAGTAATAATTATTAATAGTAATATATATATATATATATATATATATATATATATATAAATACTATTTGAGATTATTACAATATAGTGTTTGATTATCAGTTTAAATAATATAAAGTTTTTTATACTACTTTGAATTAATATAATTTAATTTGAATATTTAATTATGCACATAAAAAATTTTCAATTTCAGTTTAGTTTAATTTAATTAATTTATCTAATTGGAGAATCGTTCTCACTTATAGGCATAACAAACAAATAACAAAGCTATTATCTATCAACTTAAGTTGGATCCTGATATAGCCTATACCCAATTTGAGCCTTTAGAAGTTTGCAATATATTACTATCTCCGTACGTCTAAAGCAAATAGGTTAAAAACTCAAATCCAATCAATATATCAATATATATACTATTAATTTTAATTTTATAATTAATTTTAAATAATTATTTGTGATTTGTGGAAGATTGTGTATAATATAATAATGTGTCATTATTTTATATTATATTATAAAAAATTATCATATCAAAAAATTCTAAATATGAAATTAAAAAAATTAATTAACATATCAAAAAACCTTTTAAATAAAAATTAAAAAAATATAAATAGTCAAAATTTTAAACAAAAATGTAAAATCATATAATAAAAAATTTATGAATATGAAATGAGAAAATCTAAAAAGGAAAAATTATAAATAATTTATAAATAAAAAATTAAAAAAACTTAAAAATAATATTTTTAAATAGAAGCTAAAATTCAAAATAAGTTAATTAATTGCTTTAAATTTTGGATTAGCGGTGGTATAATAGACTGTTAGTAATTTTTTTATTTAAATTTAATAAAATTTCTTTTAAGATTAAAGATAAATTTTATTATAATTATCTTCAATTATATATATAATTTATAATCATCTATTAATTTTATTTTTAATTATAAAATACTTAATATTATTTATTTGATTAACTATAATAAATTATTTCATTTAAATTTAATAATTTTCTCTTAGTATATCACAAAAAAATCGAAAAATGAATCAATAACCAATTTTTATTACAATTGCTCCCTATATAATTAAAATTTTTAAAAATTTATTTTATTAGTTTATTTATATGATAAAATAAATAAATAATTAAAATAAATATTAAAATTTATTTGAAAAATTATTATAATTATCTGTAAAACGCCCAGGGGGATTAAGTTTCTGTTTCTTCGCGTCCTCGTTTTATCTTTATGTATCCCGCTAATGTCCTCTCCTCTCCCCTCGTCTCCTCAGATATATATATGTTTTTTAAAGAATTATATGTATCAATTTTTATTTTAATTCATTAATCAACATAAGCAGCTGCTGTTGTTTGCTTGTAATATGGTACAAAATTAGGCCTAGGGTTTTGTTCATTGTGTCGTATTGTATCCGATTTTCTTTTTCAATTTCAATTTATGCGTTCCAATTTTGATGTAATAGTAATCATATAAGTGTGAATGTGAAATTAGGGCTAGGGTTTTTTTTTTTTTTTTTTTTTATTGTTAGTATTAATGGAAATGGAGAGTACGCGTAGATCCTTCGATAGATCAAGGGAACCGGGCTTGAAGAAACCCCGTTTGGCTTCATCTGCTGACGGCCAACCGAACCTTAACGGTCGCCCTTTCCCTCAACGCCCAGCCGCAGCACTGCCTCCGGCCGCCAGGTATAGAGATATCGGGGATAGAGATTCGGAGAGCAATGATTCCACTCGCGGCGGAGGCGCGTACAAGCCGCAGACGCAGGCGCAGCAAATTCAGGAGCTGGTGAGCCAGTACAAGACTGCCTTGGCGGAGCTGACTTTCAATTCTAAGCCAATAATCACTAACTTGACTATAATTGCGGGAGAGAATCTCCAGGCGGCTAAGGCGATTGCCGCTACTGTCTGCGCTAACATTCTTGAGGTGATCCCCCAAGTTTTGATTCTATTTTGCTTATGGGTTCGCGCTCCATTGTTGTTGTTCAATTGAATTGTAACAAGTTTAAAGAAAAAATGTAGTGTTTAGTAGTAGTAGTAGTAGTGGGTCATCGTGCTTGTCTTGTTTTAAGAGTGTAACTACAAATTAATGATAACTTCAGCTTCTAAAGTTTTGATTTTTATGAGAATTGTCATGAGTATTAACATTATCCTTGACAACTAACTTTGAAGATCCAGCACCTCGTACATGTGGTTCCTCTTTCTTTAAGTTTTGATTTTTATTAGAGTTATTATTAGTGTTATCACGGGATGGTATCTTAGATGCGAGAATATTATAGCCTTTAAGTCGTTAAACTTGGTATTTTGTTGTGTGGATGCCTCTGAACCCATGTAGTTGATGCATCCAATTTGTCAGGCTTTGGATGCTTCATGTGAATTTCTATGATATCTGTGTTAGATAACTTGTGTACATGATGTTTTGAAGTGCAAATTGAGCGGTCTTTACAGATTCTCTTGAAGTTTTGTGCCAAATATATACTGTTCCAGTGAGTAAACAGGTGATGTAGAAAAGTGGTGCTTGGTTTGTAACCAAACAAATTCATTATGCCTACGCAGTTTTGATGTTCTATATATGGACTTGCTGAGAGGATTTGCCAAAATATGTTGTTATGTGTCTGGACAAATTTACAACTTTTTTATTACTTTGTAGAATTGTTTCTGTTGAATTCATCTTTATCCTTTCTTATTTTTTTGTTATGCGGAATTCTTTTATAGTGCTGCTGAGGTGGGTAGGACTTTGATTGTGTTCTATCAGTCCTGAAACCAAAGCTTAATTATTTTTTGGCATTGTTATAGAGTATGTAAATCTAGTTAGAAGTGCAGGAAGGAGTGCAACAGCACTGGAATTGGACAAAAGCAGGGTGCAAAAAAATGTTTCAGTTTAACAAATCAGTTGGGAGTTGGGTTCTACTTGACACTTACTTTTCATAAAAGCTTAGGTTCCTTTTAATGAATGTGGATGCCCTTGATATCAAATTCAAATTTTTCTTTTTGTTGTTATCTCAAATTTTCTCAAGAAATTACTATTATTACATGTTGTCTTCAAATTTGCAGGTCAAAAAAGAGGAAAAAAAGTGTAAATGTGGATGGTGACTGTAGTTGTTTTTTATTTTCTTTTGTTTGTTATATGAATCTAAAGAGCCATGTTTTCCTCGTGCATTTGGTTTTTTCATGCTCTGTCACTTTGCATCTTCATGTCATACCTGATCATAGAAATAATTTGCAGGTTCCCAGCGATCAAAAGCTGCCATCACTTTATCTTTTAGACAGCATTGTAAAGAATATTGGGAGGGATTACATAAAATACTTTTCTGCCCGACTACCTGAGGTTAGATTTTTGTGTGGCATCTCATTTCTTGACATGTCTTTTCTTATCAATAATTTCAAATATAATTTAATCTCCTGGAATTCTTGAAAAATGCTATGTCATAGGCATTCAAACCTAGATTTGTCAGTGTTATGAGTTATTGTAATTTTTCTTATTGATTTTTTTTTGGTTCATTGAACAACCAAATGCTGGTCTCTTGCCAATTGTAGATTACTTCTTTGGCATTACAGTGAATAAATATATGAATTTATCTGCTTCTGAGTTGTGGATTACTTCTGTGTCATTACAATGAATAAATATATAAATATATCTTCTTCGGAGCTTGCTTTTGCATATGATACTATTTGTGGCCAATTCTTTCTGCGTGTTAGGTATTCTGCAAGGCATACAGACAGGTTGATCCGTCTGTGCACTCGAGTATGAGGCATCTATTTGGAACTTGGAAAGGAGTCTTTCCTCCTCAGTCACTTCAGATGATTGAGAAGGAACTTGGCTTTGCTTCTGCAGTAAATGGTTCATCTTCCAGTGGTGCAACATCTAGGCCTGATTCTCAGTCACGACGCCCACAACCTAGCATTCATGTTAATCCCAAGTACTTGGAAATACAGCGGCTTCAGCAGTCAAGCAGGGTAAGTGGATTTGATCAATATTGTTGAGTTCTGGATAGGTCGTGGCTATAGCAAAATATCACATCAATATTGTTATATAAAAAAAAAAAAACTGGCTTTCTTGGCCACTGTTGACACATGATAAAAAAATTTTAAGTAGTTGATCAATTTCTTGATGCTTGCTGTTGTGTTTTACTATGAAATGTTTATCCTTTATTTTTATTTTTTGAAATCATGAAATATTTATCCTGCTTATGGTCTTTTTCATTTGTTTTTGTGATGAAGGCAAAGGGAATGGCTGATGATCTGACTGTTCCTCTAGCCAAGTCAACTGAGGATGTGGAAAGGCCAGAGAGAGCAGCTGGTATTGGTGCTGGACGCCCATGGGTGGATCCTCCCATTAAAATGCATGTATGTGGTTTTTTTTCCCTTCTCCCTCTGTGGATTAAATTTGTGCTGCTATTTCTACTTTGGTTGTCTTATGAGTAGATAATTTTCAGAACATTCAACGTTCTCTTAGAGAAACACCAGTTGAACCTGTTCATGAGAAGAAAATTGGTTCCATATATCGGGATTTTGAATATAGTTCTGACATCTCAAGGAACTCAGGCTTGGGAGTTGGAAGAACTAGTGGAAGGGTAGCTGAACAAGGACATGAAAAACCAACTTGGTACAGAGTTGGCAACAATGTTACAGAAACGATATCTGGCCAAAGAAATGGTTTCAGTATGAAGCATGGGTTTCCTAATTTCTCAACACCCAAGTCTGCTAATGTTGATTTGCATCTACAGCCAACACACAGCATTGTAAATAAAAGCAGTAGTGCAATATCTGCTAGCTGGAAAAATTCTGAGGAAGAAGAATTTTTGTGGGATATGCACTCCAGGTTATCAGATCAGGATGCAGCCAATCTCTCTAATAATTCGAGGAAAGATCATTGGACTTCTGATGATTCTGAGAAATTGGTAAGACTTCATGATTAAAAATTGAACATTCTTAAAGTGAGTTTTATGCTTTGAACTTATGCCTTGATTTGATATATGTATTCCCTGATTGGTTAAAATTACTGTCATAGTATAATATTATTTTTCCTGGATAAAATTTTGAGAACTTTACCTCAAGGTGGAAAAAATAATTTATCCCCGGTTGAATGTTGTTATAAGAAATGCAAAACTGATAGCTGGTCACAAATCTATGAGGCAACCGTGCTTATGATTGTTGATCATTTGTTATGGGTTGGGAATCTTTTTAATTACAATTGATTGGACAATTTTTGGTCCCAACAGTTTGTGAAATTATAGCTGATCCCAGTCTTTTTTTTTTTTTTTCTCATGTACATTTTACATGTGCAGGAGTTGCAGCCTCTACTCAGAAAACCACAAAGCACACATGAGGTTTTGTCAAGGTATGATAGAGAAACTTCATCGGATTCACTATCCACTGAACAGAAAGAGCAAGTTTCTTTTGGTCAGCATTTGTCCTCTCCATGGCGACTGAAGGAGTTGCACCCAACAGATGGTCTGATAACTTCTTCTATTAATACAGGTCATACAGAGGGTTATTCTGCCACTCTTGCTGGGTTGCCTCTGAGTGCAAGTTCCTCTCTGTCCAGAATGGCCATTCGACCTCATATGGGAAACTCAGGCTCTGGCTTATCTGCAAACACAACATTAGGCTTCACTGGAGCTTTAGGGCAGCAGAGGTTTCAGTCTCTAGGAGCTGCATCACCTTCTGGACAGTCACCTATGCGTCAACACCCATCCTCACCTTCATTTCCAGCACGTTATCCACATCAATTACAAAATTCAGCTGAGCAAGATCTCCCTCAATCAAAGTCACTGCCTCGGCCTGATTATAAGGCAAATCAATTGTCAGGAAACCTGGTTTCTTCGAGTGTTGAGCTTGGTAAATTGCAAAAACTGCAGCCTGAAGACTTGCCAGCATCATCTCCTTCACTGCCTTCTTTTCAACCAAGCCGCCAACATGCTATTTCACAGCCACAACAGGCAGGCTCCAAACAGCCTGAATCCTCTGCTCCGGCTCAAATGCCACACCTAATTGTAGTTTCCAAAGTTGGCACCCCAACAACGCCAGGAAGTTCTGCACCAGGCCATTCAACTCTGCTTAGTGCAGAAACTTCAGGGAAAACAACCACCAGTAGTTTGTTAGCTGCTGTTATGAATAGTGGAATTCTCACTAATATAACCAGTGGGGCCCTTGGTAATCGAAATTTTCAGGATGTTGGCCAGAATCCCTCTCAATCGAGAGTTCAAGCTCGTCTTCCAAGTGGGTCTTCCCCTCCTAAAGTTACATCTTCTGGACCAAGGGTTACATCAGAGCTGTCACATGATGACACACCAATTACCTCTAATGTTTCTCAGAAGAATGACGAGCAGCCACCATTGCCTCCTGGTCCTCCACCTTCATCTGTACAAACTTCAAATGCTGTGAATAAGGCCCCAATCCCAATATCAAATCTTTTGAGCTCATTAGTTGCCAAGGGTTTGATATCAGCTGCAAAGTCAGAAACATCATCTCCTGTGCTGCCACAGGTCCCAACTGTATCCCAGTCGCAGAACCTAGGCGTTACTAACTCTGGTACCAAACCAACTTCCTCTCTTCCAGTTTCTCCTACTGTTTCCCATTCGTCTACCAGCATTACAGATGAAGAATCTTTGTCCGAACCTGATGCTAAAACATCTGTTGTGTTGCCTCAACCCACTTCGTTAGAGATAATAAGTCTCTTAGGATTAGAGTTCAAGTCAGATTTAATCCGAGAACTACATCCTCCTGTGATAAGTGCACTCTTTGATGACCTTCCACATGAATGTACCATTTGTGGCCTTAAACTTAAGCTTAAAGAAAGGCTTGATAGACACTTGGAGTGGCATACTTGGCAGAAGCCAGAACCAGATGATAGAAATAAGGTTAGAAGGAGATGGTATGCAGATTCAGGAGACTGGATTGCTGGAAAGGCAAAACTTCCATTTGGAATCGAGTCTTCTGTGTTCATGGATGAGATTCAGAGCACAGATGAGAATGAATCTATGGTTCCTGCAGATGAAAATCAATGTGTTTGTGTTTTGTGTGGTGAGCTGTTTGAAGATTACTATAGTTGTGAAAGGAAGGAATGGATGTTCAAAGCTGCAGTGCACTTGATACTTTCTTTGAGGGAGAGTGAGAATGAGATAGGAATTACAAATGAGAATGCTGAGGGTCCAATTGTTCATGTGAACTGTATATCGGAAAGTTCAGTTTATGACTTGGGATTGGAAAGTGGTATCAAAATGGTAAGGCACTTTATCTTTAGAAAAGGTTTCTAATCTCTAGCATTTCTGATCTTGCTGACATTGATGTGTATTTTAGCGTGGGACTTGACATTTCTTTCCTTCCATCTGCTAGACAGCACCTTGGCTTATTCTCTTATCTTATTTGATTCCTTCCCCCTTCTCTCTCCCTGTTTGGCATTTTGTGGAGCTTGGCTTATTTTTCTGGATTTTTAAGGGCTTGATGGCTAGATATTCCAATACTGGGCACTGACACCTGTGCGTTACTCTGATGTGCGTACGTGATTGCTTATAGCTGTACTTAGAATGACCAAGGTTTTCTTAATCATTTCTTTTTGTATTTTCAACTTCATTTCCACAATAATGATGGTGGGGATTGCACCAATTATAATTCCTGTTAGTTTCTGTAGACTAGCAGAAATCACTCTGCCAATTTATTGTTTTTTCTTTCTAATTTTTTCTTTGCACCTACTCTCACCACTAGTGATTGAATTACGTTTACATAATTGATAGCTGTTTGTTCAGAGTGCAATTTGACCATTCCTATTTTGACCTAGTCTGTTCAGAATGTTGTGTCAGGACCATTCTTGTTATTAGTATTTGAAATGAGTAATGCTATTCTCCACGATTTATTTTCGCGAAACTTTGCACAAATGATGTCATTTACTCCTGTGGCTATACAATGGAACTTTATGCGTTAGCGGTCAATGGACCTACTATGAGGCCACTATTTGGTACACCTTGTGCTGGAATTGGTCATGATGTAGTCATACTATTTGGTGTCAACAATTCTTATATTTTTATCATGGCTCACGTAATTAACTGCAAATGACATCATTTGTGCAAATAATTCATGGAGAATAGCATTACTCAGTTTGAAATCTATCATTATTAGCATTATTATTGATGTTACTACACAATATTTTCTTCTAATAGAGTGAGTCCACATCTGTTGTCCTTTTCCTATTTGAGAGGCGTCTTTTTTTTTTTTTCCCAACTGTACGATTGATGCAGTCTCTTTACGTTTTTTTGTTAGGAGAAGGATGGATAATGCCTCAATTTAAAATCGGGATACCATGAGTGATTGGCAGGTAGAAGCTGACCAAGGAATTTCAGGTTTATCATAAGTTCTGTGAATGGTTTTATGATGCTAATTTTGTTCATCAAAATGTTGCTGAGAGCTGTCTTGTAATTTCCAGTTTGTTTTCATTTTTTGTTCCCTTTTAATAGTCCAATAGAAATACAGATGAACATGAGATAGTTTACCCCTGAATTTATTTTTTTTTTTTAAACTAATGTGGTTGATGTGTTGTTCTTTGATGGTTGTTTTTTTTAATACTGAGGCGGGTCTGCACTTGTTACCACCATCCGATGCCAACAACAGAAGGAAAAGCAGTCTGACCTTTCTCTTTCAGCTTCAAAATCGGCTTATGGGCCTCTGCACGGCTAGGATATGAAGCTATATCTTTCTATTCTATTTTCTTCCTTTTTTTGTTTTTTTTTTTCATTTCTTTTTTAAAATCCCTTCTCTTTTCCTTCCTGGATTTATGGTATGGCTATGTTTGTCTTTTATGTCTTGGTGACAAATAATATATTATGATATGTTTTCCGGACTTTTGAGTATTTCACAATTGGTCTCTTGGTGAACTATGTTTTCGTCTCTTGGATAATATTGCGAGATTCTTCACAGTTTAAACACAGGGGAGCCCCGTCTAAGCTCCACATTCTCCTGTCGACGCTAATCAGGTTCAACTTAGCTGCAAATTGTATTCAATTTGGATTAACAGAATAGAATGCATTGTCCTGGGAAAAGTTTGCATGATCCCTGGATTTAAGAGCAGGAAATTGCCAATATATATCTTCATTCTTCAAGAGGGCATATTGATTGTTTCGGCAGACAGTAATAGCTACCTTATCCTATGCGGAATAAATACATTAACATGGCAATGTGAAACTAAAGAAAGCGGGTGGATTTTCTCGAAATAGAACGCTGATTTACATATGGGAACTCTGTTGAGGTTCACATCGGATGAGCGTAATATAATTTGAGGTTGTTAGTCTGGTTCTGGCGGTAATTAATGTGTTCTTTGGCTTCAAACACACGGTTTATAGCCGTGTTTATGAGAAGGAAATTCAGCTCGTGTTTATTAGTAAATGTTTAAATTTCCTCTCGTCTACTAATTACTGACTGTTGTCTTCATAATACCTATCTTTTTTAAATATAACTAGAGATATTAGTAAAGCCAGCATAAGATCTTGTTCTGGTAGTCTATATATAATATACCCAGGCAAGTGCTCTCTCTCTGTCTTCACAATTGCATATCACCCTAACAGATAAACTATTTTCGATAACACCAAAATCAAAATTAAAGGTCTCAAGACAAAAAATGTAAAGAAGATCCCTTCGTATTCTTCCGTAACAAAGAGCCTTTACACATATGGTTATTACTATTGAGATTTAATTGTAATAAAGGAATATAAACACTCAGGTTGAGATACCAACTTCTTACTATTACTATATATATAAATATTGGTATCTCAAACTGTGGTGTTATTCGATCATATACTTACCAGTCTTATATGTATATTTTGTTTCATGGGATTACTAGCTATATACTTTATAAGCTATTGGTATATACTCAAGGCTTCTTCCCATGGTTTTGAGTATAAATGTAATCCAAGTGAGCTTCT
>CATIWR010638491.1:0-11852 GCA_949677035.1 Omphalea diandra | reverse complement strand
ATGCCCCCGTAAAAAGATTAGAGGCAATTAGGATTCTCTTAGCATATACTTGTCACATGGATTTTAAACTTTTTCAAATGGATGTTAAAAGTGCATTTTTGAATGGACTTATTGAGGAGGAAGTTTATGTTAAACAACCTCCTGGTTTTGAATCTCATACTTTCCAATATCATATTTTTAAACTAACTAAAGCCTTATATGGTCTAAAACAATCTCCAAGAGCATGGTATGAAAGACTTAGCTCATTTATTTTACAAAATGATTTTGAAAAAGGGAAGATTGACACAACTTTATTTGTCAAAAAGCTTAATCAAGACACACTTATTGTACAAATATATGTTGATGACATTATATTTGGTGCCACTGATGAATCCCTTTGTGAAGATTTGCTAAGTGTATGATTAGGAAATTTGAGATGAGCATGATAGGAGAGCTCCTCAAGTTTTTCCTTGGTCTATAAATCAAACAAACTGAAGAAGGCATTTTCAATAACCAAGCCAAGTACACAAAGGTTCTACTTAAGAGATTTGACATGGATGGATGCAAAGTAGCTAAGGCACCAATGAGTGCTACTATCAAGCTAGATAAAGATGAATTAGGTAAGCCAATTGATGAGAAGGGGTATAAAGGTATGATTGGTTCTCTCTTCTATCTCACTACTTCTAGACCTTACATTATGTTTAGTTTATGCATATATGCTAGGTTTTAATCATGCCCTGAGGAATCTCATTTGAATACTATTAAAAGGATTTTTAAATATTTACATGGCACATTGCACTTAGGTTTATGGTATCCTAGGAATTCATCATTTAGTCTTTTAGGGTATTTGGATACAGATTATGTAGGTAGTTTATTAGATAGAAAAAGCACTTTTGGAACTTGCCAATTTATAAGAGAATGCTTAGTTTTTTAGTTTAGTAAGACGCAAGTTTCAGTTGTCTTATTCACCACCGAAGCAGAATATGTTGTGGTAGGTTTTTGTTGCACCCAAGTCCTTTAGATAAAACAACAACTTAAGGATTATGGCAAAGATGTTAATCGTATTCTCATCAAATGTGACAACACAAGTGTAATAAATCTTTCAAAGAATCCCATCCAACACTTTAGGAGTCAGCACATTGACATTAAACATCATTTTCTTAGAGATCATGTCCAAAATGGCAACATAGTATCAGAATTCATTAACAATAATTATCAACTTGCAAATATTTTCATTAAACCCTTAAATGAAGAAAGGATGAACTTCATCAAAAGAGAGCTAGGGATGTTAGATGGAAGCATCCTAAGGTAAAAAAAATTGATCTCTACTCACATTCTTTATTGTGTTTTTCACTTTGATTGATTGATTGAGATGTTTGATATTTATGCATGTTGAATTTCTTTAGATGTTAAGCTTTTTTATACCTATTTGCTTGAATTAATCATCACTACATTAAGTGGATCACATCTAGGAAGGCAAATTCTATTCTTTCCTTATTTTTCTTTTTGCCTCATAATTCGCTGTCATTATTCTTATTTACCACCACGAATTCTTTCAAAATTCAAATTCTTTAACCATTGACTCTTTCGTTTTCTGAGGAATTCTTAACCATTGCTCATAAAATTTGTAATTAGCTGTCGCGAGCTACTGTTCGTGATCGCAAATTTAAGTAACTATTAGGCATTGATTGATTTGACTGTCAATCGATGCTAGCCCCTTATTTAATACAAATTTTACCATTTATTACCATTTTACTTCAAATTTCTGCCTATTTAAACCATACTAACACCTATCCATTCTACTTTTAACTTCCCTCTTCATCTATAACTTATTTCTTCTCTCAAATGTTCCAAACTCTCTAAACTCCCTTCAATAACACTTAAGAAAATAACCAGAATAGAGAAAGGAAATGGAATTGTCCAACCTTCAAGCCCTCTTACACTTCACCTAATGAAGGGAATAACCAAATAAGAGAAAGATCGATACAAAGCAAACTTCAAAAAGATAATCCAGCTTAATAAAATTCCCTTTACCTTTCTCCTTGAGTCACTTAGAATGAAGGATGAAATTCATGCATTTCTATCAAACTTGGGATGGAACGAGTTTATCTTCAAAGATGAACTTGGATATGAAGAAATTGTCAAGGAGTTCATGTGCACAGTTACTTTAAGTAAGAGAGCTGAATCAAAAGCAGGTTCGTACGGGTCAGGTTTTCAACTTTTGGGGATCCTCACTTTATAACTTTTGAATAACTTTCTAACCTCTTTAACCTTCAAGTGAGAGATGATATCCCTTTCATCATCTTTACACTTGATATCATTTACTCTGAATTTTGGTCAAAAATATCCATTGAAACCAAACAAGACCTAAAAACATCTCTAACCAAATACATTCGTACCCTTCCAAATTGGCTTATTCATTGTATTATCACCTCTTAAGTAAATACTAGGGGTGATGGGAACGAAAAAGTTTCCCCAAAAGACCCGACATTTATGTTCTGCCTAATCAAGAACAAGCCCATTCAAATTATTCGGTACTTTGTGGATCGATTGATTCACATGAGTATTGAACTTAAGAGCTAATTTCTCCTCCCCTCTTATGTCACAACCATCTACTATTATGTGGGAGCCCTAAATGAGGAAAATGAGAAATTTCTTATTAAGAAATATTTATCCTTCCACAACTTCCTTGACTTGCTCTATCTCGTAAATGCGAAGGCTATCCATCTTGATCCTTACATTTACACCTTGGGGTCTATTAGAGCTAAGAAGCATGAAACTACTCAAGCTTTAAAAAGGAAGAGGCATGTGATAAAGGAAGGTGCCTAACCATTCCCATCTCCTAAGCCCAAACCAAAATCCAAAACTTTTATCATATCTCTCTCTTCCATTAACAAGAAATTGAACAAGGTGACGCGCATGATAAAAAGAAGATTTCTTCTACATTCCCACCTCTATAGTGATTTAGTGGACCTTCAAGAGAAGGTGGGAGCAACACCTTGCCATCTCCTAGATTTTGAAGATTAGGAAGACACTAAAAGAAAAGGAAGACCAAGAGGTGAAAGAAAGAGATAAAGAACAAGGTGAAGGAGGAGATGAGGATGTTGGAGATTCTAAAGATGATGATAACTCTCCAGTTTTCTAGTTTTTTCTTTAGGCTTGTAATGGTTGTCCTTTGTTCTTTTTGTTTTCTTTATCCTATAGCCTACCTTTGTGATCCTACATTTTTTTATTCTTTATGTTTATGTTCTATTATGTTTGTTTCGTCTACATTAATAAAATTTGAAGTTTATTTTTCTTATGTTTGTTCTTGAAATATGATTGCTCTTTATTTGACTCACTTTATACTGATCCCTAATTGTTCTTTCTTTTTTGTCTTGACTAAGGGGGAGAGAAATAAAAAGATATTGAAAGCCATTGCATGGCTTAATTAATGGAGAGTTTAATTTGAGAAGGAGCAATCTAAATTAGTTTATTGTCATTTCAAGTTTAAATTGGTAGTTTACCAAGTTTAATTTGTTAAAATAAGTTAACCACTTCAACTTCACACTAATGCAACTCTTTATCCTTTACAAAATCAATCTAAGTTGTCAAAATCAAAAAGGGGGAGATTGTTAGACTAGGTTAGTCAAACCTAAGTCAAAATTCTCTTTTTGATCTTGACAATGTAGATTGATATGTTCTAACATTTTTTTTAAGTGTTAATTTTGTAGTTTTTAAGATAGGTTTGCATTGGAAGTTAGATGGAGTATAAGTCTCAAGCATTGTGAAAGACATCCTAATTCCTAACCAAAAATCGCTTATTTGCTATTGCGACATTACAAGAGAAATGAATGATTTTGGTCTAGACTGATTCGGGGAGTAAATCACTACTGCGATCTAAGTAAGAAAGAAATGAAGATCAAATAGTTGAATTCGCAGTGACCATTGCATTAGGAATCGCGACTACAAATTTTGGAGTTACTTGGAGGGAACTGAGTCCATAATTAGAGCTTCCCAAGTGTCCAAGATAATCATTAACATATCAAAATTTAAGAGGGTGAAATAGCCATCGAGACTGCAACCTATTGAAGTAACTTATCCTTATCAAACAGACAAATTCATGGTGCCAATTGCATCCAAGAGGAAGTAATCTCACGACCGTGAGTTTTGATTGGTTGGAAGTACACAATAGCTATTTTTCTTAGAAGACCCATAGTAGCATACCATGTGAACTAGCCGTTAGATACAAACGAGGTTTTCTACTGCGATTTCAACAATTTTAGTGCAAAAGGTGAAATTGTGATCTCGAATGTTCAATCACGACTTGAGTAGTGTCTAACAGGCATTTAATGCAAGATCTACCTAGCATGCCTTAGAGATTTAGACCTATTTTCTTTGTGATATCTCTTTGGTAGTTATTGTCTAAAAATACTCCACCAAATAGACATGAATGCAAGAGAATAACATTTAATATAGCCAAACTCTAGCGATTTTATTTCTTAACCTTTAATTATTTGTATGTGAGTTGATATTATTAGGTGTGAGTATTGAACACCATTGTAATTGAGTTTGAGAGTTAGCTTAGCCGTAAAACTCTTGTAATAGGTTAATTGTGAGCTTTTGGAAAACACTTTAGAAATTTTTGTGTGAGCCTTAAAACACAAGTTATAAGATTTTGTGTGAGCCATAAAATAATAAGTGTACAAGTTTGGTGTGAGCTTGAACACACCATTTAGAGTTAGTAGAACACCCAATTGTGAAGAATTGAAGAGTGGATATAGAGTTAATTAACACTCAAACCACTAAAAAAATTTGTGTCTCCATCTCTTCTCCTATTTCTTCTATATCCATCTTTCATTACCATCCCTCCAAATTTTAAATTTACCAACAATTCAACATCCCTGTTTGAATTGGTGGTAAATTAAATGATTAATATATAGAGCAAATAAATTTTAGAGAAAAAAATAATAAAAAGGAGGCGATTGAATTATACACAATATATACACACACGTGTGTGTGTGTGTGTCTATATATATATAATATTTTATTAATCAAAAGGAGAAAAAAACCCACAAAATAGAAGTACACCATGCATTTAGTCATCAATACAATTACAAAAATTTTTGATGAAGGCAGCCATTTTAATACACCACAATCAAGTAAATTTTGATTTATCAATAAAATCTTACAGCTAAGGATAAGGGAGGGTAGCAATATGATTACGAGCCACAGTTTCAATCCACAGCTTCCCATGTACCTCTCTAACTTCACTTACGAGCCTCATTACCACACCTTTAAGATCTTCAAGAACTTCCAAGATTTCTCCATTATCATTGAAGAGTGATATAACAGTGTACATTCTCATCCCCATCACTCTAGCTAGTAGGCTCATTCAGACCAGTAATCGAAAGTAGATGATCTTAAACCATGGATGGTGTGTAAGGATTTCTTGTGCTGGAGTCCTACAATAATCTATTGCTACCAAGAATTGGCCTTTATCATTGAGTCTTACACTGTCAGGAAAACCTAGTAGGTCAGTTACAAGTTCTATTGTTCCAATTTTTGGACCTTCTAGCCAGAATTTCATTAATCTATGTGACAAATATATATATTAAAATTATTTGATATGATTGTAGATAAAATGAGTACCATGGAAATGGAGAGAATTTAATTTATTTACTTGCAATTGGTGGTTTCAGTGAAGAGAAGGAATGTTTGGTTTTTAGAAAGTTATACTCCATTTGGAAATGCTAAGCCATCTAATACTATGTGAGCTGTTTTAGTAGAAGGATAATATCTAAGAATCCTACCTTTGGATTCTCCTTCCAACAAATAAGAAGAAATGGTCTCTGCCAACAAATTCCCATAAGTATTTGAACCCCATAAATTAGGGTTATCCACTATTCAATTTGAATAAAAAAAATCAAACTGAATTGACTAGTTCGATTCAACTCGGTTTGATCAAATATAAAAAATAGTTTAATTTGATTTTTCTTTAAAAAATTTAATTAATTCAATTTTATTTAATTTTAATTGTTTGAAATCAAATTGAATTAAATTCGATTCAACTCGGTTTGATCAAATATAAAAAACAATTTAATTTGATTTTTTCTTTAAAAATTTTAATTAATTCAATTTGATTTAATTTTAATTGTTTGAAATCAAATTGAATTAAATAAACTAAATAAATCAAATTTTTATAAAAAATTTAAATAAATGACATAAATACAATTTTTTAACTTAAAAAATTAAATTTATCCTATATATACATATATAATTAATACATAACAAGTTTATTTGTATAAATAATCAACATATATAATTTCATTAAAAAAATTTGATTTAAACAGAACTAAAGTAATTAAAAATTTGATTTAAAATGAACTAAACTAATTAATTTGGTTTGGATCATAAAATATTACGATTTGATTTGATTTTCAATAAATTTAAAATTTAAGAAATTTAATTTTATCAAAAATTAAATTAAACTGAATCAATCGATAAACAGTATATACTAGACTAAGTCAGATTCATTAAAAACTAATAAATGACTTACACTCCATCATGTCTTTTGGTGGTATCAGTAAAGAAGACAGAGCCATTGTCAAGTCCATTGGCAAAGAGTATAGGCTGTCGATCCACATAGCAGGCCGAAGAAGCCGCAAGTTCTCCTTCAGGCCCAACAACCATTAATTAGCCCATAGCAAGAATCAGTAATGTACAAATTCCCGCTCTTTATATCGAACCTTAGCCCCAGCGGGCGACCACACTCTCTCATGTTTCCATTGCTTTGATGTGGTTGACTCAACACCTCTGCCACAAAGCTTTCTGACTTGTCAAACCATATCCCAACGTTATTATCACCAATTATCAATAATAAGACTCCAATTACGACTACCTCAAAAAAAAAAAAAAAAATCCAGTGATGAAAAATAAGTAATATTTTTAAAATCGAATAAGAGATTAAACTGGTTGGTTGATCATCTGATTTAATTAATTAATTTTGAAACTATACTGTTTAAAAATATTTAAACATTCAGAAAAAATAGTATAAGATAATAAAGTAATAGAAAATATTTTTAATATTCATAAATAGTGTAATATGTAGTATTTTTAAATTTTTTTATAAAATGACAATTTTTTATTGAATTGGTTTAATTTATTTTTTTATTTTGATAATTTTTTAGTTTTGATTAATTTTAAATTTTAAGTTAAACTAAATCACTAATCAATTTTGATTTTACCGATGTAATCTACTGATACGATTTGATCTTGAAAACATTATTAATAAATTAATTTGTATTTTATCCTATGTGGCATATATTAACCATAAAGATCAATTTATTAAAACTTTTTTTTGTTTCTATTCATTAAGAGAAAGGCTTTTCAAACTGGCTAATGAGACAAAAACTAAAATATTAACTAGTAAAGGGATGCAATATTATAATGTTCTTTTAAATTCTATAAAATATTTAGCTGTAATCATTATTAAATTAGGTTAAAGATTCATTGATCTCATATTTTTTACTTTTAAGTTTAGCAGGGAGCTAATTTTTCGTGAAATTTGAATCATAAACACTTTGAATTAATTAAAAATTAAATTAAACTTCCAAGTCATGGGTAATAGAACTCACCAATTTGTAGTAACAATAGCAAAAGTTTCCCAACCAACATCCTCACCCATCCATCTAACAACACGTCCATCGGCTAATCCAGTGTAAGGACCACGTCCAAGGCTATCGAACTCCAAAGACTCGGGACCAAAAACTTGATTCACAAACAACAATTTCCCATTTCCAAGACGACCTTCCTTATCTCTTGGCCAGTTCTCCATTACTAGCTTGTAAGAGGCAATGTCATGCTTCACAGGCCTGAAGTCATGACGACCCACAGGTCCCATTTTAAAGGGATCCATTATCACAAACCTAAGACTAGAGCAAGGAAAAAGAAAAGAGGATGCTGCAAGAAGATGCCTAACCTTTGTAAGAAGCTTTTCTTCTCCATATTAGAGAAATAGTAGTGAGTGTGAAAGAGTAGTGAAATGGTTTTAGTGATGGATATAGGCGGTGGATAAGTAAATAGATATGCTGATGGGAAGGTGAAAACATGCAGGAAATATGACTTTTTTTGAAGTTAGAAGTTAGCTTGGTGTTTCTGCTGGCCATGTTTATTGCATTCCTGCAGTTTTGTAATTGTTGAGAAGCTAAATCACAAGTTATAAGAAAGTGCACAGGATTTTGTCCTCAATTTTAGGTACTGAATTTATTGCATTGCTTTCATTAATGAATCAGTTATTTGTAAGCGGTAGATTGTAGTAGTTTGGACATACAATTAGTGCATGTAGAAATGTAACTTATACGGGGAAATAATGCATAGCATTCCGCGTTCAAGTACACTAAAGGTGACTTAGCTAGTTCCTCCGATTAGTAAATATCTTACTAATCATGAATTTTGGCTCAGTTGGCAAGTAAATATATTTATTTTTTCCAATTTTGAGTTCAAATTCGTTGTGGAAGTTGTGAATTTTTTTTTTTTTTAAAGATTTACTAGACTTGATCTAAATAGAGTTTTCTTGGACCAGCCTAAAGAAAAAATGTACTGGATAAGTCTACGAGTCTCTTATTGCTTAATTTTTTTAAAAAATAATAATCAAGCTCATTTTATTAGTTACAACCTGAGATTCACCCTTCACTAACTTGACATAGGAAGGAAGGGGGACAACTTAAACCCATGTCACTGGAGTTGAAAGATGCACCTACAATTAGACTATACTTGAGTGCTAATTTTCTCTGATTCTTGTTCTATATTTTCTCTAAAAAAATAAAAAAATCCCGTTTCACCAGAGAAAGCATGTTAGAGGCGATGGCAAAAACTTATGTTTCCTCGCACATGTCATGAGAACCGTATGCCATGGCAATCCACCAGCCGATATCAAATTTTTATATTTCAAGTTGATAAGAAAACTGAGATATTCGATCATGACAGAAACAATTAACTGAAGAATACTCTCTCTTCTTTTTCATGTGACTATTAACTAAGAAAGTTTTTACTTGGTCTAACAAATAATGGAAAACGCTTCCGATACCTACCGGTTGCTTGTTCTATCAATCTCATTCCTAGAAAATATTTCCCTAACTAATAAACAAATAATGGAAAAATGCTTGCAATATATAGCCTTATTTCTCAGAGTTACGTGCATGACCCATCTCATCTCTGCATATACATATATATTTATACACAGACACACACACACACACCATTACATGGTCTATCACTCAACTTTATGCTAGTGATTGGGGCCTAATTTTGTGATGTTTATATATATCTGGGTGCATATATAGTTTCTTGTGGAAAAGAAATACAAGTAAAGGAAACTGAATTTTCTAGACAAATTTTCTTTTCTTTCTAAAGAGTTAGCAAGAAGTAGTTAATTTGCCTATTTTGTTTCATAACTATAGCTGATATATCAATTTGATACCATAATTTTTATTTCTTTTATTTTGATATCATAACTCATGATCTACATTTAAACCATAGTATTCTTTATAATTCCAACTACTTTTCGACCATGGGTTATCACATCATATTTCAGTTCACCCATCTCATTTTTCTCTATCCTAGTCATTACTCTATCACGTCAATTCACTCCATCTGATTTTTCTCGTAGTCATTAATCTTGATCATCATTGACCCTGTAATCATCATTTTCTTTGTTCTACTCATCAATTTTAGGTCAATGATGTCTAGCACAGACAAAATCAAATTGAATGAGTTAAGAGTATAACGTGGCAACCCATGGTTGGAAAGTAGCCAAAATTATAAGGTACCACATTCTAAAATGTAGATAATGAGTTATAATACCAAAATGATATAAATAAAAATTGTGGTATCAAACTAATATATTAGCTACTAAATATGCAAATTTTGATGACTAGGATTAATGACTAAAATAGAGAAAGTGAGATGGGAGTGAGTTGGAGTATGACGTGGCCACTCATGGTTAGAAAGTAGTTGGAATTATAAGGATCCCATGGTCTGAAACATAGATTATGAGTTATGATATCAACATGATATAAATAGAAATTGTGGTTTCAAATTGATACATTAGCTATAATTATGATACCAAATAAGCAAATCACCATATTATGGGTGCTTGATCTTAAAAATGCATACAAACCAAAATTTCCCAAGTCATTAGATTAGCTCACTTAGTTGATGTATATTAGCTTGAGATCAACTTAGTTGGAGATGGTTCCTATGTTCATTAACAAATTGCTAAACCTTCAAACACTAGATTTGAAGCATACTTGCATCAACAGTCTCCCTAATTCAATTTGAAAAATGCACAAATTAAGACATTTGTTCCTAGGTGAAAGTTTTTACATCATGTTTGTCCACCGACAAGAAGATAACTCTCTAACTGACCTTCAAACACTTTAAGAGTATTTGTAAATGAGGATCGTCCAATGAGAAATTACTTGTACACATTATCAAAGATTACAAAATTAGGACTTAAATGTAAGATTTGGTGCCATCTAAGAAGGAGGCAATGTCCTTACAATTGTTGGTTGAAAATTAGGTTATGAACCTGAAACATCTTCAACAATTAAGGTTAAAATCATTTGATGGATCAAGTCAGCCCTAAAATCTACATTTGGATTCTTTACTAGAGGTCTCAAATCTCTTTAATGTATATTTGGTTGGAAAACTAAAGAATTCATGTCTAATGTTCAAGTTCCCTCATAACCTTATTAAAGTCATATTGTTAGCATCTAAACTATAAGAGGATCCAATGCAAGCATTGAATAAACTTTCCAATCTTAGAATTGGACACATGTTGTCTAGATCATTTATAGGAAGGAAAATGTTTTACAGTTCTTGAGGATTTGCTAAGCCTAAAGTCCTCAAATTCTAAAGCTATAACAATTAGAGGACTAGAATATGGAGGAAGGAGAAATACCTAGTTTGAAAGACTTGGAGGTTAGATGCTATATGAATTCGAAGATACTTCCTGATGGGTTGTGGTGCATTAACACCTTCTAATAAGTCAAACTAATGAAACTACTAATATTGTCATCAAAGTTGAAGGATAAACAAGGTGAAGATTGGAATAAAATTACCCATGTGCCATGTTTAGATGGAAAATTGACACTATGGAGTAGAACTATTTGCTTCATAGTAATTATATTCTTTTTCATTTAATTTTCAAACTTTCAATCACTTTAGAAAGACTATCTTCTTACTAAGTTTGTGCTTTATATGTTTTGACTATGAGGATGTTTATATTTGACCTAATTGTCGAAATTACTTTGCCATGCCATGCAATTTAAGATCTTGTTATTGGGATGTAATTATTTTATGTGTTTTGTTAATAGTAAATATCAATAAAGTAATGTCATTTTTTGTTATAAAAAGAAAAACATATGAGATGTTGATTAATTTGTTATAGGGAAGAAGTATATATATTGTTTCATCTTCCACAATATTTTTTAAACTCTTTGGTATGCTTCTATTATATTGTGGGCTATTATTATAGCCTAAAAATTTATTGCTTGCAACTTTCAATATAAACTCGGGTAGTGCCTTTAAAGGGGAAATAACTCAGTTGGTACCAAAACTATGCATTATGTTTCAAATTGGTATCAATACTTTAATTTTTTTCATTTTGGTACCACACCATTATTTTCCTATCTAAGTAATGGCACCTGTTGAACTAGGATAATTAATCCTAGGTTTATAACCTCTTTTGATCTTGACAAAGTAGATTGATCATCACTAATATTTCAAATAAGTGTTGTTGTTGCAGAATTGAATCAATCCCTCAAGGAGAAATGAAGAAGTTGATGAATTCCAAAGTAACATGTAAATCGCGACCGCAACCTAGAGATTCG
>CATIWR010638483.1:0-61531 GCA_949677035.1 Omphalea diandra | reverse complement strand
ATATTCATTTGTTCCCCAATTTGTACATATAAAATTATTCTTCTATGAAATAATTTTCATAATTTTATTCACTATTACTTTTAATAATATTATGTGCTCAACTTTTTTAAAAAAAATATTTATTCGTCTCTTATAATAATGGTTGAAATAATTAAATAATTTTAAATGTATTTATATTTTTTTATTTTATACTTTACATTAAAATATTTTAATACTTTATTTTATAATATTTTATATTTTAAATATATAATAATATTATATAATATATAATAATAATAATTTTAATTTGTTGGCCGGGTGGGACAAAAGTTGGCCACCCGGCCAATAATTGCATTTTGCATGCAATTGGCATGCATTTCCGTGCATGCCAATCGCATGCAATTAAGGCTTCGTCCGCCAGTTACAATGGCGAACGACGCTTAGAAAATAAAAAAAAAAAAATTGACCGTTTAAACTGACGTCTGTCACTGTTTGACCACCCCTAAAATCTAAATATTTTTTCATTCAACCTACTTTTATAAATATTTTTTCATTCACATTAATTCACTAAATTTTTTTTTTTTTACACTATTATGAAAATTGTCTCCCCCCCCCCCCCCCTAAGAGGCGTATCAAGATTTGTGTGTTCAGAAGTTTTCACAGTCAAATGACAGTTATTGATTCACAACAATGCATTTCTAGTGCCATTCTTTAGGGCCGGAAGCATTTCAAGTGTTGCTTACCCCAATGAGTAAAGTAATAGGCCAAAATGGCAATGGCACAGCAAAATTCAGATGCATCTAAACAACATACCATCTTAAAGAATTGTCAACTGTAAGACTGTAAGTGCATTCTAATTTTCAGTTGCAGCTATAGCTTTTTAATTAACTAATCAGTTATTAAGCAGTATCCAAAGTCCTTAGTCAAACAATTGTGGTGGAAGGATGAAACCTTCTAGGAATTTACGACGGATATCACACAGACCTGGATCTCTGGAACATCAGTCTGCCATGCATCACCATCTTCTGTCTCGACCACTATAGGGCCTCCTTTCTGGAGCAAACCCCCCACCCAAACTTGGCCGGTTAAGACAGGATTTTTAATGTTGTCAATTTTATATTGCCTGACATCTCCATGAAGCCAATTTACAAAGTATAGAAATCGATCATCAAGAGAGATCAGAAAATCAGTAATAAGCCCTGGCATTTCTGGAAGAATCCAGTTTTTCACCTTCAAGGGTTTCACAGATATTGCCAGCTGCAAAATTGAATGAGGGACTGTTAGGTATTATTAAGCACCAAAGGTCAACAGTACACAACAAATCACAACGTTCTCCATGCTTAAAGATCCATGTGGCCTTGAAAAATCTCATGTGCGTACCTCATGGCTCCAAGACCCATCTGGGGTCTTGAAAAATCGGACCATGTTACTTGTCAAAGCACATCCAACAAACCCTGTATCTTTAGAAGGATCATGCAAGAACCTTATCTGCAAGCAAGTGAAACTGTGATAGATCTGAAATCCAATGCCTTATCATATGTCTGTAGCAGTAAAGAAAGGACATATGCATCATGTGCATGTGTAAGTGTAAATGTGGTGCACAAGTGTATGCAGACATCATAAATGAAGAAATATTGGTCATATTCATATCACAGGGAGCAAGGATTTTTGTGCTCACTTCCAAGGGTAAGAGCCCTGTATTTCCAAGATCCAATGTCTGTTTCAGTTCACCATTTGGCCAGCTATACACATGCAGATGCCTACCATAAAGACCATCCGACACATGTTGCAGATTAAATCCCTTGGTGAAGGCTGCAGGAGCTCCCCATGATGAACTGATCATTACATTGTGTCGCGGTTGGTACCAGAAATCATAACCAAATAGTGGACTATGCCCTGGTTTCTCCCACCTGATGAGCATGATGGTGGCCAAAAGGTTACATAAATCACATTTTCTGTAAACTTGCTTGCTTTAACTTGCATCTCTACACAATTGAACCGACAACATTATATGTGCCCGAAAACTTTTGAACTGTGTAACTCTACCAACTTGTAGAATGAATAGAAAACAAACTTAATATTAATAAAATCCAAAGTGCCACATAAAACCATGGTAACAGTTTAAGATAGCGTGCACAAAGATATACCTTCCTTTCACATTGAATTCTGAGTCAAGAAGAAGAAATCCATTTCCCTCTGCATTTCCATCTTTATCTCCAAGGCAGGAAATCAGTATATCTCCAGAGGCAAGGCAATGTGATGTATGTGGATAGGCTAATCCTGTCTTCTGCACAATATCTGCTGGCTCAACAACTTTGTGCAATGATGGAGCCTTCGGATCTGTTATGGTGTCGATAACATAGATGCGACCAGATCTGAAAGAATTACAAATTTGAAAATAACACAACCTTACACAACAAAAATACATATACTAACATACTATCCTTTACACCAAGATGGTGCCAGTGATTTGAGGCAAAATTTATGACTTTCTTCCTTCTTTTTATGCTTGTGCAGATTTAGAATTCAGTGTCTCATAAGGTTACCGCTAAAAGAAACGGAAATGACTGGGTCTTTGCCTCACTAGACTTATCAAGAAGGAATTTATAATCTTTATCCACAGTATTTAGGACATGAAAGAAGAATGAATTGCATTCTCTCACATCAGTGAAGGCAGGATTAGAAAACGCCGCTTTGCAGATGGATCTCCATGGCAGGAGCTGCAAGCATTCCACCCTGAATGATGCAGTTCATCTCCTAGATATGGTACAGGTAGCCTGCTAATAATTTTTGAGTAAGTAGGTGAGTTGGGATCTATGTCCACTGTGGCTAGATAATCAGGCTTCTGTATTCCAGTTCCTTCATACACAACAGAAACAATTCAAAGTCTTGTCCCAAATGATATCAGATGCATAAGTAAAAGGTAGGAGTAAAGAACGTGAATCAATATGCAAGTTACCAAAATAAATATTTTAAGGGATTGTAACATAATAACATTTATAATAGCAGGCAACATTATTTGCAGGACGTAACATCCTTGCACCACATGTACTGCGAAAAAAAAAAGGCCAAAATTAGAAATCTTGTTTCCTTTAAAGACCACAGTGCTCGGAATTCTGCTTAGGCGCATGAAAATTGAATATTCACCAACTCCCAACTTAGATCAGGAAACCTCTAAACTAAACTTTGATTGAGCAGTTTGGTGGGAGAGCTTCCAAGTTCTCATCCAATTGCGAATAAAACCCAGGTCTAATAACATGCCTACAATTCCATCTATATAGCAGAAGTTGTTCGAAACTCGAACGATTGAAACATTACCAAAACAGATCATACAGATAAAGAAGAATTACAACATCATGCCTAAATACCCAGATCAAAATTCAAAGATATAAGACTTACGAAAAGAAGAATGAAAAAAGATAAATACCAGTATAAACGCAGGTGATATAGATAAGAGACTCCCTAGGGCCAGACATGGCCTCAAGTGGGGACGCATAACCAGGTCCTTTAGTGCAGCACCCATGATCGTGACCATCGTTCTGCTGGCTCACCACCTCTGCAGCCATGTTCACTTAATTAGCTTCTCTCCTTGAAACGTAAAAGATCACATGCATTACAAAGACCCAGACAAACGCCCAGGACTGATTATATAAGACTGGACAAAAACTTGAGGTCGTGGGAGTCTGTGATTGAACGAAGCCGAGATATCCTTACCCATATCCGAATAGTGTCATGGTTTGTGGGTTTGTGCAACCACGTCTAGGGGGAATGTATCGGTGATTCCGCATGGCAATTATTTCCGCGCGACGTGGCCCACGCACTGCCATTTTGTCAAATTGACATACATAGTGGGAGATGTCGTCTGTTGTAAATAAATAATATTATCCAAGTTGATAACTTTATATCCGACTACGACTCGTATGGACTGTAGCAGTTCCTGGCGTCCATGCCAATCTTTGGCGGACTCGTCAATCAGTCGTGTGATTTTTTCGCTTTTTTTTTTAAAAAAAATAATGTAAATCAGATTCGAATCATTATATTCGTTAGTATAAGATTTCGCGTTATGAAACACTAATTGCAGCGTGTCAGAAACTAATCAATTCTGTGATTGAGAAGTACTTTATATTGCTCCAATAGGATTGAAACTATCTCGCCCCTGTACGGCCTTAAAACCCTTATAGCAGCTGTGGCGACATCATGCATGTGCTTATAAGGTCTCAATCCTTCTTGGGCGCCTGTGTCACTATATGTTGCACATATCTTTATTAGTGTTTCAAATCACATCTGCAAGTGAATTAGCTGATTAATTAAGTTCTAAATTCATCAATTTAATTGATTTAATTAATTTAATTTAATTTAAAATATTATTCAAATAATTTTAAAATAAGGATATTAAAATTAGATATTTATAATATATAAACATAGGTCATAACTAACTGAATTGATTAATAATTTGATTTGATTGATCAATTCTTAATTTTCAAAATAATGATTTTTACTACCTGTAGAAGAGATCTGATATAACTTTATCAGTTTAACTCACAACAAAGAAAAAAAAACTCACCTTTAAACTCAAATTCAAATTGAAAAAAATCCATTTTCACTTAGCATAGAAAATTCTTTTGATTTCTTTCTCTAAAAGATATTACCGGCAACAATCTTAAGATTATGTTCAATTACAAAACTTATTTTAGACAACTCTTAGTTAAAGATAAAATAAAAAAATATTAATAATTGATGTTAGTAATAATTATTCTAAAAAATCAGCAAATAATATTAGTTCTGTCTGATATAATAAAAAGTATGTGAAATGAATAATGTAATATAAATGTCAATCCTGCATCCAACTAAAAAAAAAAAAAAAATCAAAGTGATGAAATAGAAGTATATTTGTTTATTTTCATGGGGATGGCAGACAGCAGTTACGGCAGTGGGGCAGTAGTGGTAACATTAAATCCATCATCCAAAGAGAGATTATGTTCATAATTAAACTATAAATTTAAAACAAACAGTTGAACTGCACGTATTTACGTATTATACTTCGTCAATTTGAAATCAAATTTGCTAGAAGCCAACAGAATTAAAATGTCATATTTAAACCACTTCAAAAAGGCATTAAATCAAATATTAAGTATAGTTTTTCTGTTTGGCAGATGCAATGCGTAAATATGAAATAACAATAACATTACTTTTGTTCTCTTTGAATAAAAGTGCATATCCCATGAGTGAGAGGATAAAGGATCATGATCGATGGGGCAGAGAAAATAATAAGTAAAAGAAATAAGAGCCAAACTTGTAACGGTACAATACTGAAAAGCTCAGACAAGAAAGCAAAACATAGCAATCTTTACATAGCTTACAAAATTTTGGAGTTGTTCTAACAGTGACTTACAATTATATTTCAGGTTGAAACTAATCTTC
The DNA here is from genome assembly GCA_949677035.1 of Omphalea diandra. Lineage (NCBI taxonomy): Eukaryota > Viridiplantae > Streptophyta > Magnoliopsida > Malpighiales > Euphorbiaceae > Omphalea > Omphalea diandra. The sequence goes on along the minus strand of CATIWR010638483.1, from coordinate 56,131 downwards.
TCTCGCTAACTTGAAATAATAAAGTATTTCATGATTGCTTAGAAGGCATAGGTCCAAAAACTTCTAAATATAACGAGTAATGCAATCAAGGGATAGGAAAAATGTTACTTGCATATGAAAACAACTCCGCAATAGAGTTTGAATGCTTCTAGACTTTCTTGTTGGTCCAATCAGCAATGTCGTCTGCATAACCACTGCTCTATGACTGACGCTCAGACATGTTTCTTCTTTTCCAAATTAACTTCAGCCACTTCTTGTTGTTTTCTCCAAGCTGGGATCTTACCTGGGAATGCCCATCTCAACAATCTCTCCCATGTATAGCAGATAAGAAACATAAGAAATGCACCAATCAAAAGCTTATTCCTCAATCCTGCGGGCAATGGCACCAATTTTAACCAGTCATTCAAGTCCCTGAAAAGGTCAGAAGTGATAATCATGAAGAAACCTACAGCAGCCAAGAGGGCATAAAAACATGGTTTATTTTCTGTGACGCTCTGGTTGAAAGGATGACCCATATAGTTCACAGCAAAGGTAGCCACCTGGAGCATCATGCTGACCATGTATGAAACTGTGTTCACTAGATTTGGATGAAAATCAGAGTCTGGCTCAATGCATTCATCGGGCATGTACTTCTCAGCCTCCTTTACAGAAGATATCAAGAAAAATAGGTGGATTGCAAATTGACCCATGAGGGAAAGAAAAACGTAGGAGCAGAAAATATTGGGGTGGGGCCGTTCAGCTGAAAGGGTAGGAAGGGGGCGTGCATGTGAGATGAACAGAAAAAATGCAGCTGTAAAGACGCCGCTGATTGTGGCCTGGATATCACCGAGCTTCACACCATCCAAATACATCACACTCAACACATATGCTGTAGCAAGACAGTTAAGGCCAAGTATTTTAAACATCTGGAGAGTTGTCACCAGAGTACTGCGACCCTGACGAATTATGTCAGTTGTAGGGGCAACTGATGCGTGTTTTGCTGTGAAAGGAGAGGCCATTGAGGCATCTCCAAGCTTGACTATGGGAGCTGAGCGACCATCACCCTACTCATTCATCTCATCCATTAATCTTTTTAGTTTCTGTCTTTGCATTTCTACAGCTGTGCGGTGACTCTTGGAATCTGATTTTGCAACAACCTTGCCTTTTGAAGAGCCTTCTCCATTTATATTACTAGTCATGCCTGATGCTTTAGTTGAGGACTTTGATTTTTTCGATTTGGCAGACTTCAGACTTCCCTCTTTAGATGTTTCTGCAGAAGAGTTTCCAGTTTGTGCAGGAGGCACTGCATTCAGTAGTCCAACTCCCACGTGGGTCTGAAATGTTTTACATGCTTGTTAATGTCCTGCTGCTGATTTTGGAAACATCAAAATTCAAATGCAGGACAATGACATGGTAAGCAAAGAATTGTCCACTTTTATAATCTGCTCTTATGTCAATAAATTGAGGACGAGCAGTTTCAGACAATCCCAGCCAGGCTGAGTTGGAAACATTTTTGAACCATCTAGCACATGCTGCATGCAGAGATAAAATGAGATGGCAGTGTACGCATACCAAAAAATTTTAGATTTATGCTTTTTATGTGTACATGCATATGTACCTGCTTTAATGCTCCAACATCATTGGTTCCATCTCCACACATTAATGTTAGCCTTCCCACCGTTTTGAAAGTGGTCATGATTAGTTCTTTTTGGTCAGGAGCAACTCATGCAAAGACCTGAAAATATTTCATTATCAAGGGACGTTAAAATATAATAGGAATACAGCCCTGTGACCTCACTTCCCAATAACTAAGAAAAAAAAGAAGTTTGCTTCTTCTGAATAAAAGATATGAACCAATTCATGATGCACCAGGAAAAAAAAAAAAAAAAGGACAAAATGCAAATTAACCATTATACTAAAAATAAGTATATCATGCTTACTAGAAAATATAGTTGTTGAGTTTGGATGAACAAGGATGCATCATAAGCCAGTAAATTCACTAGTACAAAAGTTGAACATGTTAAATTTATAGGATTTTACCATGCAAAGGGAAGAATTAGGAATGACAAGGGGAGAAGTCTTGTTGAAACTTCATATCACACATTATCTATTAAACTTTTTGTAGCAAGGACTAGCTATGATCTTGTTGCAGGGTTGTAACATAATGCTATTGTAGGACAATCAAGGAGAATTGGAATAGTGAGCTCACAGTAGGAACTGTCAGTGTCAACAGAAACATGCATTTATATTTACCTTTCCTAATGAACTTAAATGCAATCCATGTCTTCTAAGGAATATTTTGCCCGCATTTACCTTTCTAATACCTATAAAAATTTCATTTACCTTTATGATAATTACAAACTTACCCATAATGATATTGCCACATGGAATTAGATCAATGATTCCTAAGCAACCACTTTCTACTCTCTCTTATGAAGGATCCTTTTTGGGACATTTTCTAAGGAACCTCTCTCAACGATAATTTCTTTTATTGGATGGGGTGTTTGGGGGACTAGGGATTTTTCAAAATACTCGTAAGCTAAATACAGGATTTTTATTTTCAAAACAGCATATCAGATAAATTAAATTAGCATACCAATTTGTTGTCCACAAACACCAATGCATGACAAGAAGCCAAAATTTCTACAGTTCGGGCAGGCACTTTACTCATATCAGATTCTAAATCCATTCTACCAGACAACCCAGCAACTCCTTGGAACTCCTGGAAAAGAGCAAGAAGGAAAGAATTCATAGAAATAAATATATATCAACCAGATGATGGCCACAATTGTCTTCTCATACGAATACCATGTCATCTGATGTAAGCGTTCCAGTTTTATCAAAACAACATATGTCTACCTGCAGGAAAATGGAAACATTTATCATAAGATGACATAGAGATAGAATAAATGCAGTGTGCATTCCAGAAATTGACCACAACCAAGAAAAAAAATATGACTGTTGCATCCAGTAATCACTGCTAAACCTTCGCAATATTTACAAAAGCAAAAAAAAAAAATGAACTTCAATGAAATAAGAGGAAGACAATAGAGGCAAGAAGACTGGATAATGAAAGAAAAGGAAGCACTATTATAGTTGAAAACTTGCGATGATACAGAGAAAACTTATGAAAGCTTGCATGTAGAAAGTTTCTGATAAGCCAACTTACTTTTCCAGCAAATGGGATGCGAAAAGGTTCTGTACAAAATATTCCACGCCGTGCCAATGCTATCAGAGATGTATTAACTGCTATTGATAATTCCATTGGCAACTCAGGTGGGATCACAGAGGTTATAATAAGTGAACAACTTAGAAAAAGCTTGTATTTGCTCCTTGTCGGATCTTCTAGTCCCTGTATCAAAGACATCACCATTAATAGGAAATAACCATCTCAATTCCAGAAAGAACTTTAAGAAGGAACAGTTATTTACCTTTTTAAGTACATAGCCAGCAGCAATAACTGCAAATATGACTAAAAATAGAATAAACAGCCCACTTTCCCAGCTGTTTGCCGTAACCTTCAACAAGTATAATTGAAAACAACTTATAAAGGAAGCGAAACATAACATCAACAATCACTAAACTGATGATGAAATATGAATCACCCTCTCAGTGGAAAACAAAATTGTCCTCATCAACTTCCCCTGACTTGTCTCAAATCCAGTTTGTAGAACAACAGCTAGACAACCACAATCAGGTGTTCTCAGAGGAAACGTCTAACTCCAGAATGAAAATTAAAAGAGAGATTAGAACAGCATGATAAAAAAAGATATTAAACAAAAACAAAGAAAGAGGAAAAAAATATGAAACAAAACCAAAGAAAGAGGAATTTAATAAAAATATCTACAAACTAACCTTATCTGGACTATGTTGTAATATTTTAGTCCCACCAAATAAAACATGGCTTTTATCTCGCTTAGCTGATAACTTCTCCTCAGTTCCTCTGCCAATGACACAAACCTGAGAAAAATATTTAGATCTTAAAACTTATTGTCTATGCAGTAATCCCCTTTTCTTCTCTCTTAATAATAAATCTCTATGCAGTAATTCCCTTTTCTTCTCTCTTAATAATAAATTTATTTCTTATCAAAACCCAAAACTTTATTCAACTCAAATAAGCCATAATTGGGCAGCCATATGAACAATTATTCTCCATTCCACTCAATTTTTAGGCCATATTTTCAGTTATCAATTGCAAACTTGTCAAGAAAAAAAATTAAAGCTTTGGGAAATCAAATGATTCGATTTCAAACAACATCAACCATGATTGCAAACATCTTTTTAATCAACAATGGCTAATAATAGGGAATTATTCAAAGGAGAACAACCTTCCATTGTGGGGTAGACTCGCCTGTAAGAATAGCTTCATTTACAATGGCACTTCCAGCAAGTAAAAGCATGTCTGCTGGTACAGATTTATCTTCTCCATTCTTACCAGAGGAGCGCCCAATGGAAACAACATCTCCAGGTAAAAGATCAGTCCCTGAGAGTTTCACCCATCTAAAATTGCAACATCAAATGACATTAAAGATAATCCACAAGCAATCATAAAAGCAACCTAAATGACATTAAATTGCTTACTTCCCACAGCGATGGACCATAAGAGTCTGGCCATCTACTCTAACACGCGTTAACTCACTTAGAGTCTTCAGTCTACTTTTTGCCATTGTTGACTCAAACATAAACAGCATGAATAGAGTGAACAAACTGTAATACCAATATTCATCCAAACACCAAAGACCCACACAAAAGACCTATATACAAGAATGCATGAGATAAAAAGTGTCGATTAAGGTAAAACTCAAATTATTGTAAAACAGCATATAATAAAATATATTAACATTGTGTTTGCTTGCATGTGTTTTGTGAGAGAGAGAGGGAGAGAAAGAGCTTTTAAAAAACAAAACCTGAAAAACAAAAAAGGGCTCCATGCAATGCTCTTTCATTAACTTCTGGAATGTAGGTTGTGGATATTCAAATCTACATAACCAGAGAACCACCAATCAACGAGGGAAAATTTGAAATTCATTAACACATTTTAAAATGCAAATTCGCCAAATTAAAGGTGTAACAAATAGAAAAACTACTGATGTCCAGATACGCATGAAGGGAAGCTAAAAATTGTATCATGGGCCATACTAGAACAAACGAAACTCATGATAAAAGCAAGTTAGATTTTTTTAAAAAAAATTGTTATAACGTCATGATTCCATATTAAGACTTTATCCACTATAGGAGTCCAAAATGTTGCCTTCACCTCCTAAGTTCAAACTATCGGATTTAAATTTATTTAAGGTATAGAGCAATGATAGTCACCCAAATGACAAAAACCATTAATTAAACAATGGATCAGAAAAGCATAGATTTAGTCATTATTTGTCCACACCATTCAAACAGTGAGAAACCAAAACAAATATTTCGCAATTTATTAATGATACTAGATGAATGGTACACTGAGCACATAGACATCATCTCCCTTATTTACTTACCAGGATTTTTCTTTTGGATGGCAATTTTATACATAGAGCCTCACGGACAACACTAGACCAAACATCGATTAGGTATGACCTTCTACAACGTGATATCTGAAAGACATATATCTGACGTGTTGCTTCTTCTTAGTTCTCTTTTTTCCCATTCATCTCTCAATTACTTTATCAAATTATCATTCCTCACAAAATAAAAACTAGTGATGGTAGCTAAAGTTACCGTTGTGACCAGCATTACAGTGCATATGTGATGCAAAACAAAATTTTAAAGAAGCAACACGCTAGCAAATGAAATGAGCATTTCAGACAACATTGAAAATTTAAGTCATCTTGTAATATTGTAAACAATACGAAGAATTATATATAAAACGAAGTTCAGTATGTCACTTAAGTGTTTATATGGCAAATTGGCAATAAATAAAAATTCACTGTAGTGGTACTAAATCAAGCAGGGTTTGAAAAAATGGATGAAACATCTCATATAGATCTTTTATGGGACTGCAACTAGAATTTGGCTGGCTGATACAGGATAAGCCTAGATGGAGCAGTTACTTTTGGATCCCTGCCTGTCCATATCATCTGAAAAACAGAACACTACAAACATCTTGTCTGACAAAGTCCATTACAGGGTGATGTGTAACAGCTTCTCTCACAAATAGAAGAAGAGGAAGAGGCACAAAGATGGTGACATCCCATGCATCTTCTTTTCTTTTCTTTTTTTTTTACCATTATTTTCAAATTCTAACTCTAGTTCAGAGCATGCTTATTTCAGTCCTTCACCTTTTTCCCTGAAGTCCATTTCAGGCCAAATTATACCTCTTATATTTTTAAAACAAAAATGGATACAAGTGCATTACATCTTTTAAATATTTTTTTACAAAATTATTTTGAAAAATTACTTAATGATACATTTTAAGTTTGTTATTTCCAATAAAAAGAAAGTTTCCACTATTAATCAATAATGGCAGAAAAATCATAATTAATTTTAAATGTTGAGATTATAAATAATTTAAGTCATGTTGCTTATGTTAATTAAAACAATCCACAGTAACACCAGCTAATAAGGGTCAAAATAGTACAATACAACAACCATGCATTCTTTAAAATCCTGGTTTATAGGATTTAAAACCAAAGGCTAAAATCCTTCAATTTAACTTTGATTTAGGACTCTCAATTTATCAAGAATTATCAATCCCTTCTCACCAATGCTAATATAGCACTTCCATTAGAGTCCATGAGTACTATGTTCTTAAATTGTACCCTTGAATAGAAAACTGACAACATAGAGACTCATAAGGGTGCATCAGCCAAAAACCCACAAGAAAATAGCCAATTAACAATGACAAATAAAAACCACTTGGAAGGAAGTATAAGACAGACCTTTGCCAGTATTTGTAATTTTAAATCATTAAATCGAGAAACAGAAACAAAGTATAGACAATATAAAATATACAAATGCATGAACAGAAAAACTTTAAATACTTACACATTTCGTCCCCATTTTTCAGTAACAGCTACTAGTTTAGCCTCAGAGCCATGTCCAGTACTTTTAAGATAATAACCAAATGTTTCCTTGGTAGGGTAAGGAAGCTTGAAAAATGTCTCCTTCTGTTTTGAATAGATGAAACGCTGCTTTCTGAAATCAAAGTAAATCTCTTCAATGTCCCCCAGCGCTGGAGAAGCTTCCAACTGTGGAAGTGAAGAAAACTGTCACCAAAATAACTAAAGGATTTGGTAATAAATTGTATAAACACCAAACAAAATTTCCAAAAGGCACTAGGCAACTGAAGGTAGAAAAGCATTAATTAATTACCTCACATTTCATATATTCCAATGGATCTAGTAAACCCAAAAGGAGGAAATTGCTGTAAAAGAAAACCAGGGCAAATGTGTTTGCAAAACTGCAGATAAACATTACTTATGTTCTTCACAAAGAAACTCAGGCAAAATGCATAACAAAGGAAACCAAACGCAAAATAAGTATGCATAATCTGTGAAATTATGAATTTTCTGACGACACGTTTGATGCCCTTTTGGATAAAAGACCGTTTCGTAAGTTTTCACTTTCTTGGATCACATGACAATTTAGGTGAATCAGTGAAGTCAACACTTTACTTGATCATTTGCCCTTCCCACTGTACTATCTACAAATACATATCCTCTCAGCTCAAGCCTTCTATTAAAGTTTATTTCACAAAGATATCATTGGCTTGGCCCATCAAGGCACCAACCAAGAACCCATCTTAATGATAATAGCTAGTATAATGCTAGAATTACAATGTTTAAATAAACATCAATGACTACTCAAATTCGGGAGATATATATCACATTCTAAACAAAGTAATTATGAAATTCCAATGCTCTCAAACCACTATTCAATGGAGTAATAAATAATACACATTTAAGTCTTTTGTTCCAAACAACTGTAAATTTGATGGGAATACTCCAAAGTGGTGTAGTCCATGAAAAATGATCCACAAACAATACTTAATGCAAAGAGCATGACCATAAGTACTCCATTCAACCGTCAAAACAAATTGTTAGAAGCCAAGCAAATCAAAAATATTTTAGCCCATCACTAGCAAAAGTGTGATTCTAATATTATATTCTCAGCAGTTGTTCTTGAAGAACAATTCATTAAGACCATGTTTGGTATACCAAAAAATGAAAATAGAATAGGATTTTAATTCTATTTTGATATTTGATACCTTAATTTACTTTAAAAATTTAAAATGTTTCACTATTCCTCCTATTATATAGACATGCCAAACAAAATTATTGGAATCCTAAAACACTTATCTTAGAATAAGATTTCATTTCTCATTCCTTAACGTAACCAAACATACCGTAAATACACATCAAAAAAGCACCATTATGAATGCAGTTTCTAACATCTTACACTCAATTTTTATGTACAATTTACAAACAACCAAAATAAGTTGATCAACCTGCTAGGTGGTGGTTTACTGAATTTTATTGACCGTTTGAATTCATTTCACATGCACATGAGGAAACAAAAGGTTTAAAAAAGAAAAAATCTTGTCTGGAAGATAATATTCACTAACTATTACTTTTTTAAAAAAAAAATTTTAAACATTGAACTGCAATTACTTTGATATTCTCTCTGCGCACTTTAGTAGCTCCCTTTGGCAGCTAATGTATGCTGTTTCCATTAGCGAGGGAAAAATTAAAGAATTGCGAAATCAAATGTTCTTGATATTTCAATTGATGAAATCCTTTCAGGTACTAATGTTCCTATTGTATCTATGGTGGATTCTATTCAAAAAAATCCAGATTTGAATGCCATTTCTCCAGTTGTGTTGCCATCTTTAGAGGAAGTGGAATGTCCTCACAGGGTGGATTCTGCTGTTAACGTCAGTGATGTGCCGGTGCACTCAATCAATGTAGTGATGTGGTTCCAGATCCAATCAAACCATCCAAATCTGATGAAGATTCAAAACCAAATCCAAAGCCAAGCTGGGTTTGTTTGTTTGAGCAAAATTGAACCAGAGCACCAGGTTGTGATCTTAAATATGTTCTTCTGGTTCCTAATGGGGAGAATGTCATTAAATTCTCATCACAAGAAGTTCTCTCCAGTGAACAAAAGCGAAAATTTGCTTAAGTTGGTTGTATTGCTGGTCTTGAACCTCGTTTTCATAAAATTGTGTCATTCTCAATAGATAGAAGCGCATAGGACTCAAATCTGTGAATCCAATTGAGCCTTCAATTTTTCTTATATTTGTTATTCTAAAGAAGGTTAACGGCAAGCTCTGGCTAAAGGTCCTCATTATTGTTGAAAGCTTGGCAGATCAGAATGAAAGTTGAAAGTTGACATGAAGGATTTCTAGAAAATATTAATTTGAGTGCAATTTCCAAGATTACCTTTGGAGCTCTGGTCTGCTGATACTTTAAGCCGAATTGCTAGCATCCTTGGCACTCTGCTAAGCAATCAAAATTAGCTTATGTTCGTGTGCTTGTTGAAATTGATATTTGGACAAAACTAATTATGTTATGCTGGAAGATGAGTTAGGTATTCAAGTTAAACAAGAAGTGCAATATGAACAGTGACCAACTATTTGTGATACTTGGGGGCATCTCAAGCAGAACTTTGAAAAAGCCAGGGAAAATAGGCTGATTCAGGGCAATATGACGCAGGTATGGATGATGAAATCAGTTAGTCCAAAGATATCAAAGCCTGATGTATCTTCAAGTACTAACTCCATAGTCCTAGCCGTAGCAGTACCTTCATTTTCAGATCTGCCTGTCTCTAAGCAAAAAGCTAAAGCAGTCACTTCTGTTGCAACTTTAGAGCATCCAACAGGTCCTCATTTCTGTTGCAACGTTAGAGCATCCAAAGTTTCAGAACAGGATTCTGGCACCTTTAACAGCAATCAATGGTTCTTCTAGTAGTAAGAATGTTGGTTTACATAAGGCATATCCCCCTGATAGGGAAAATGACCTGTTCCTGGAATATCCGGGACTTAATGACCCCAATAAACAATCAGTAATCCACAAGCTGATTGTTCCAAACAAAATAAAAGTGATCAGTATTTCAGACACGAGGTTTCGGGAAATCAATAAAGACAATGTGTGGAAGAAGCTTCATCTCCCCCCTGGAATTTGTTAACTAACTATACTTGCTCTCCTCTGTCTATGATTTGGATTCTTTATAATCCCAAAAAAGTTTCTATACAGTTTTTAGAATTGAGTTATCAGAATCAGGGATTTAAATCACGGTCGTAGCAATGATCACGGACACGGTCGCATTGTAGACGTGTCAGTATGTAAAACGGTCACGATCGACGTTATTGTGAATTTTTTAAAAAATTCACAATCTAACTAAAATCAATATATATACAAAATTTTTTCATATAAATTAATTTATAACATACAAATGTAAAATTCTTTTATAGAAAATAATTATTTAATGCCTATAATTATTATTGTACATTAAAATTGTATTTATTTATTCAAATGTCTTTTATATTCATTAAAGATTATTTAATTTCAAATACAAGTAGGAGTAAATGATTGTAAAATTATGTATTTTTTTCACATATTTAGAAAATAGTATGAGTTGATGGTTTTAAGAAAGTTGTTAAAAGCAAAAAATAAATCCAATGCTTTCTCCATATGGACTTCTTTGAAAAGGAAATATAGTTGGTCTCACATAGCCCATCCATTAGCAGTCTCGCGCTTAATAGTTCTAACTTCCAATTAAAAAAGCCCACGAAATTTCTGGTACAAAGGAAAAAGGAAAGAATGACAAACCTAAAACAGAGAGCTCCGCTGTCTAATCTTCTTCTCAATATCCATCAAACCAACAAAGGCCAAAGAAGAGACAGCTTTTCTCTACATGCGAAGAAGCTCTTTCAAAATAATTATTATAGAGCTAAAGAAGAAAATTAGGTTCATGGTCTTCTATTTCACTTCTCGTTAACACCCAAGTTCAAAGATTGAAGGAAATCGAAGGTTGGCTCTGTTTTCTTTTTTGAGTTGGGACCGATTTTTTTTTTTTTCCTTTTGATTTGTATATTTGCTTTTTTCTTCACATTTTGATTTCAATGGTAAGCATTATTGCTTCCTTTTTTTGTTGATTCTCTGCTGGTGTTTTGTCCTTTTTTTTTTTTACATCTCTTCATTGTTCTGCTAGTCTGTCAAGTAACGGCATCACAGCTGAAATCGGTCTTGCCACTCGTCACGGCACCATAATGGCGTTTCTGAAGTGAATCCAAAATCACCCCTCCATAACGTTGAAAATCGTGACGGATGATATTTAAAACCCTGATCAGAATATGCATTGTTCTCCGCAATGGAATGAATTTAGTATCTTGTAGACTGTTATATAAGGAATTGACAAAAGAGCCACGGACCTCTTATGGCAGAAATCGATGTCCTTATCTGGTGGTTGTTCTACTCCTTGGTTACTTCAAGGAGGTTAAAATGATATTGTATCTAGTTCTGATTGTATTGGAGGTCAAAGCATTGATGTAGATGTTGCTGGGAATTTCCAAGACTGTCTAACCTATGCCAATCTTCTCAACATAAAAACAAACAGGCTGCTATATTACCTGGAATAATAATCAGCAAAGTGATCAGCAGATTTAGAGGAGAATAGATTGGGCTTTTCCCAATATTGAATAGTTACTGCTAGAATAATGCTGAGGTAGAGGTCTTCTCCCAGCATTTCAGATCATTCCCTTAGTTCATATACAGAAGGTTGCTCACAAAGGTGTTAAATCATTTAGATTCTATAATACATGGTGCTCCCACCCTAGTTTTCAGAGTAGTGTGACAAGTAAGGCAACAAGAGATTCAGGGATTTAAATCGCAGTCGCATTGTAGACGTGTCAATATGTCGTGGTTAAAGTGCAACAATCACAGTTGACGTTGTTGTGAATTTTTTAAAAAATTTCACAATCTAACTAACATCAATATATATATATAAAAATTTTTCATATAAATCAATTTATGACATATAAATTATAAAATTATTTTATAGACAATAATTATTTAATGCCTATAATTATTATTGTACATTAAAATTTTATTTATTTATTCAAATATCTTTCATATTCATTAAAGATTACTTAATTTCAAATACAAGTAGGAGTAAATGATTGTAAAATTATGTATGTCTTTCACAAATTTAGAAAATAATATGAGTTGATGGTTTTAAGAAAGTTGTTAAAGGAAAAAAAAATAAATTCAATGCTTTACACACACGCACACACACACGGACTTCTATGAAAAGACAATATAGTTGGTCTCACATGGTCCATCCATTAACAGTCTCTCACTTATAGTTCGAACTTCTAATTAAAAAAGCCCACTAAACTTCCAGTACAAAGGAAAAAGGAAAGAATGACAAACCTAAGAACGCGGCTTTCTAATCTTTTTCTCAATATCCATCAAACCAACAGAGGCCAAAGAAGAGACATCTTGCCTCTACATGTGAAGAAGCTCGTTCAAAATGATTCTTATAGAGACAAAGAAGAAAATCAGGTTCATGGTCTTCTATTTCGCTTCTTGTTAGCACCCATGTTCAAAGGTTGAAAGAAATGGAATGTTGGCTCTGTTTTCTTTTTTAAGCTGGGACTGATTTTTTTCCTTTTGATTTGTCTATTTGCTTTTTTCTTCACATTTTGATTTCAATTGTAAGCATTATTGCTTCCTCTTTCTGTTGATTATCTGCTGGTGTTTTGTCCTTTTTTTTTTTTACCATCTATTCGTTGGTTCTGCTTGTCTGTTGGGTAACGACATCACGGCTGAAATCGGTCCTGCCACTCGTCTGGTCACCGTAACAGCATTTCTGATGTGAATCCAAAATCACCCCTCCATAATGTTGAAAATCATATCACCAATCTCATTTTCTGTTACGTATCGTCCTATACAATACGTAACGGACTATATTTAAAACCCTGAGGACATCTCTGAATCTTTTAAGGTTCAGCAAGTTTGTAAACTGAAGTTGTTAAAAAGAAAGCTAAAAGACTTTAACAGAGTGTCTGCCAAAGTTAATCGTTTTCCATAGCACCTGGATCTGATTCAAAAAGATAATGTTCATTTAAATTATTCGATCAAATAAAGATTCAATCTCGCATCTAGGTTAATAGTCCATCTAATGTCAAAACTTGATTTCAATAATCGAATCAAATGCTGAACCTACCTGTTTACAAAAATGCAGTGGCACTACTACTTTGGAACCAGAAAATTTCGCCGGAGTTATTTTACATGCATCAGCAAGGTGAATATCAGAAACCTGAAAAAAAAAATAAAACACGCATAATAGAGCATCTTTGGATCAAACCACGCATAAAATCTACAAAGTAAAGGTTCTTGAGTGTAGATAAAGCAAGCAAAAATCGATAATTAAAATAGTCATATACCTTACCGTACTGAACGAAGCATTTGAAATCAACAGACCACGCAGTGAAAAGCAAGACAAGAATGTGAAGAGTCACAAGGCCACCAAGAACGATAGCAGCGTCTCCAATGTCAATGCTGGGAACAACAGAAACAAGCCAAACGACGTAGAGAATAGCGAACGGCCATACATCTAAACGCCATGGCCAGTGTTTCTTCCTCAATAAATCCACTCTCTCCACCGATTTTCCCCCAACGTAGAATCTCGACATCTTTCCCAAATTGATGTGATTCAAGATCAATCCTACTTCTGCTCGTGCAAAATAGAAAGAGATCAGGAATACGCAACGATGCCTTGTACAAGAAAGTTATCAGAAACCCTAGATCGATCAGGGCGAGAGTTTTCCCAGCGGAATTGCGTGGGTGAGACAGAAGGAAGAGAAGACTGTATCGGCGACTCCGTTCTCCAACTCGTTTAAGTCGGGTTGGGGTTTTTGGGTCGAAGCGAGCTATAACATGATTTATAAATTCATGTGGAATATATTCCGTTTGCAAATCACTTCTTTGGAAGAAGGCTTTGTAAATTTTTGTATTTGCTTTAGTTATGTTGTTTTAATAATTTGTACACATTATTAATTTAAAATTTATTCTTATCAAAAAAATTAAAATTTATTTAAAATTTTACATGTATGATATATTTTCACTATTCTATGGCTCGTATATTTACATGTGTTGCAATTTTATATATATATATATATATATAAGAAGAACAATAATCTTTTAATTGTGCTGATAATTTTTTAGTTTTGTACTATTATGAAATTTAAATTTTTAAAATTTTTCTGCTAAAATAACGATTAAAATATTATTTTTTTTAGAAAAAATAAGGTTAAATACATTGACTTCTGAATTTTGCTTTATTGTATTACTTAGTCCTTTACTTTCTAAAATTATATTAAGACATCCCTATTTTTTGACTCTGTTAAATTATCTGATGTTCTATTAATATTATAGTATTTTCTGTTAGTCAACTAATAAAAGTCAACAAATTGATCTAAAAATTATTAACATACCTAAATTACCTTTATGTTCCTTCTCAATCTAAACTCTCTCAATTTTTGATCCATCGCTTTCATATTCGCCATCACTATTTTTTTTAAAATCATCTCAATCATTCATCATTCAAAAAAAGATAGCCAATCAAAAAAGTCAAAAATGGGAAAAACCAAGAAATTAGTCCCTCTTTTTGTTATGAGAAATCATCATCAATTTAAAATACCTATAATTCTTGATCTTTACAACCTCTTTCTCTTACAATATCAAAAAAGGGACAAAATCAAATCAAGAAAATCAACTCATTTGGATCCACTTCTCATTCACCACATGGTCCTCACTCGTGAAATCAAGAGGGGATGGTAAAAAAATTAGCCCATTTGGATCTATTTTCCCACTCACAAAATCGTGATTTCTTACTTTTAGATTGGGTCAAAATAAGACAGCGCACATGGCTTTCAAATCGAATCAGTCAAAAGAGATCTTCTTTTGAAAATCGTGTCTTACGACAGTCATGAGCTTGAGAAATCGTGAATGGCTTCCCTTCTTTTATGGTGATGATTTTTTTTTTTTGTGTACAAATGGAAATTTTTGCTGCATTATGCTATTTGTTGTATGTTGGTTAATCGAACCCAAGTGGGATTTTGAATAAATTTTTGTGAATGGTGGCAGTCTTCAATTGTAAATGATTTCTTAGATTTTGAATGATTTTCTATACTAAATTTGTTTGTTTGAAACTCATTCTATGAAGTTGGATTTGAGTTTATGTGAATTTCTTTGTTTCTGTGAAAATCGTGATTGTATTTTGTTTTTCTTGAATGAGTTTAAAATTAGTTGTTTCTGTGTTTGATTGTTTGAAGATGGCGTGGGAGTAGGTCGAAAATGAAAATTCAAATGAAAATAAAAGGATAATGTGGACTTTTCATATTGATGTAACAGGAATTATAACATAATTTAACATAAGTAAAATGCATGAATATTTTAATATAATTTCAAAAAGTGAGTGAATAAATAATATAATAGGGCAAAACTCAAAAGGGTCAATATATTTAACCCAAAAAATATTATAGACAATTATAATATATAAAAATTTATGAATTGATACAGTTCGCTCTTTATGCATGGAGAAAAATATGTGAAAAAAGGAAAATTATCAATATAAGATATGTGAAAAGGAAACTAATTAATATTTTTCTATTTTATTTCATGATTTAGATTTTTTGTGTTTGAATAAATATTATTTATCATGTTTAGATAATTTATGTTTTTAATTCAAATTGAATAGTTTAGTTTTTGTTAGAAAATAAATTTTAAAAATTTATGAAAATAGATAATTATTTCTTAAAATAAATCTCAACGTTCAATTTAGGTTAGATGGTATAGATCATCTGCATACAATAAATTTACTTATAAAAATATGAAAGAATCTTAATTCTTATTTCACATATAAAAGATCTATTCATCATACAACTTAAGCTGCATTTTCCCTTTTTTTCTGAAAGTTTTTTTTTTTTCCATTCCTCATTATTTTGAGCTACCATCGGTTAACATAATAGTAATAGTCTCATGATTTTTATTTTATTTATATTTAATAAATATAACAGTCTTATGATTTTTATTTTATCTATGTTTAATAAATATAAATATGTGTTTATTTTTATAAGTTTATATTATTTTATTTATTTTTTAACTATAATAAATGTCTTTAGTTCTTTTTAAAAATATGGCTCCTTGGTTATTCTCGTCTAAAGATTAATCTCATTTTTATAGTAATTCAATTAAATTTATTTGAAAGTAAAAATATGAGTTGTATCTTAATATAACTTTTAATTAAAGAGTGCATCCATTATATTAAATTTAATATTTTATCAATATGATTATATTTTCGTAGAAGAAAATCATTGTTTTTTATATCATATTTAATATATTTGATGTTAATATGATTTTTTATGAATTATAAATTTTGGTTTTATGTTTTAGTGATAACTTTGTACTTGGAATTTATGAATGAGTATATATATATAAAGGAAAATTTATCATATTTAATTTGTAGTCTTAACTATTTTCATAGAAAATAAAAATTTATGAGTGAAAAAAAAAAAAGCAACCAAGAATTGATGCTCTTCTAACGTGTATAAAAGCAAACAAAGATTTGAAATTTTAATTGACACTTTTGCTTCTCTATTTTACCTTTTGCCATATTAATGGATTAATTACTCATTTGATCATGTTTATAGATTTTGATTAGTTTTTGTCCGATTGATTAAGGGGCTTATTATCGCTTTATTTATCTATTTTGATTAATAAATTTTAATGCCTTTTTTTCGATTCAATAGCAAATTTTGACGTTATTAAATTCCAATATGTAACTTAATTCCATTTGATTAAATAAGGATAGATTGAGACTCAATTTTCATTTTGTTTTGTTTCTATAAACTAAATGGTTTGATTTTATTGATTTTGAAATTATAATCAGTTTTGAATTGTAAAAATTGATGGCCTTTGTTCAATTGAATAATAGATTTTCATACTACTAAGCAGGCATAATGCGATATCAAACGTACAAATTTATTTTAATTTTTAATTTTTTATTTTCAATTAAACTATAATTTTACTATTTAGTAATAAAATATAAATTATGTACAATACTTATTTGATTGAGTTATCAAATAAATTATATATATATTCAAAATTAAAAAGATAAACATCTAATATTATCGTTAAAAATTTTTAAAATTTTAATTTGTCAAATTTCTATTTCATAATCGTCTTTGATTATGATGATAATCTATACTACATAGAAACAGAAACGCGAAAAAGAAAAAAAATGGAAACACGAGAAAACAATAATTTTTAAAAAAATTATGAAAGAAAACGTGAAAAAACATGAAAATAAAATAATGTAGAAATATTTTCGAAACAAGAAACGTGATTTAATAAAACTTTAATTTCTACGTAGATGATAATTATAACTTGATTTTTACAATTAAATATAACTTTGATTTTCAATTTTTTTATCAAAATTTAAATTTTCAATAGGAGAATATTACTTTTTTTTTCAATTCTTTTTATTTTAAGAAAAAATATTATTTATGTTTCATTATAAGAATGAAAGGAAAAAATAATTATAGTGAAAAAACATCACATTATCTTCAACATGGCATGGATGAAGGTATTATAAGATAAAACAGAAAAAACGAATAAAAATATTATCTTTTGAGAAATTTTAGTTTTTATATGAAGTATATGTTAGTAAGTAAATTTCTTGTAAAAAAAGGTAAATTTTAAAATTTATTTATAAATAAAAATTTATGTGAATTATTTTCATATAGAATATTAAAGTGTTAGCATGCAAAATAATTAGATTTTTATTTTTAAAAAATTATTTAAACTCTTACATTTGAGTATTAAAGAGATCATTATATTGTGATTATAATTTTTCAATTTGTTACTAAAATAAATAATTCATGCTTATCATTTTCATATAAAGTATCAAAGTATTACCATCAAATGAGATTACATTTTTTATTAAAAAAAATTCATCAAGCCATTGTCATTTAAGTACTAAAGAAATCATTAATGGTGTGATTACAATTTATAATAAATTATTTGGAGTTATAATTTATTATATAAAAATAATTAATAATAATTTTTATTAAAGTAATTATTAAATTAAAAAATAATTACTCATGCGCATTTCTCCTTAAATTTTTAAAAAGACTATATATTAAATATATGCCCTAACATATTTTTTTTCCTATAGCATTCAAAAAATTATGTGAATTATTTACATAGTGTTAAAGAATGATCATCAAATAGGGATCATATTTTTTTATTGAAAATAAAATTTATATGAATTTTTTTCACATGGACTGTTAAAGAATTATCATGAAATAGATGTTTTATTTTTTAAAAAAGAAAATTATTTGCTAACATATTATCATTTGAGTACTAAAGAAATCATTAAGTTGTGATTCTAAAAAAAATTAACACTGAAATATTAAAAATTATCATAAAAATAAATAGTAATAACTTTTCATTAAAGAGATAATTAAATTGAAAAATGGTTATTAGATAATTAAATTGAAAAATGGTTATCTCATATATATTTATCCTTATATTTTTAAAAAGATCATATTTGAAATATATGTCTTAATAATATGTTTTTCTCAATAGCACTAAAAAGGAATATATGAATTGTTTTAACATGGACTGTTAAAGAATTATTATCAAATAGGGGTTATAAATTTTTTTTATCAAAAAAATTATTTATTGAGAGATTGTTAATTGAGTAATGAAGAAATCATTAAGATGTGTTTACAAAAATAATTAATAAACAGGAATTAAGACACAGATGAAAAGACTTCAAAAAGAACAATCTGACTAGGGCCGAAATCTGTTCCTTCAGAGTCTTGAGTAATCATTGCAAGTCAAAATGGAGAGTGAAGGACCAACTGAGAAGATCACATAATCACCAAAAGTCATTGCATGAACACCTTCCACCCTTAAAATGGTGATACCTAGTGGCATCTCGCACGATGATTTCTCTTCCGACAATACTGCTAAGGAATTTGAAAACAGTATGGCAATCTCCACAAACACGAAGATTTTTTACAATCCGTATGGCAGTCCCAGGAACCGACTTTAGCAGGCCATAAGCCAGTGCCACTCTCTCACTATGCCAAAAAAGCTGCCTTTCTTTCTCTTGCTCTTCCATGTCATGCAAAACAGAACTAGTGTCAGGAATATAACCTCTTTTCCTCATCTCTTCATCCAACTCCTTGAGCAAACCGAATATTTCATCTTTCATAGGATGGCATGTCTCCCCAGCATGAAATACTTGGAGATCCTTCCCGAAGGCGATGGTGCTCAAACCTGGTTCTTTTTTAACTTCCTTAACTGCCATCAACCTCCTCACCATTGACATATGTTCCCACATACCTGCACCAGCGTAAACATTAGATAGCAGTATATAGGTTGAAGGATCTTTGGGATTCAAGCTCAATAGCTTATCAGCTACTCGAAGCCCCATTTGGGTATTTCCATGGTGCTTGCAAGCACTCAGTACTGCTGCCCATGTAGGTTCATCAGGCTCAAATGGCATTGTAGAAATGAGATTCTCAGCCTCGTCAAGGTGCCCAGAACGGCTAAGAAGGTCCAACAAGCATGTGAAGTGTTGCAAGGAGGGTTTAATACCATAGTCCTCAATCATGGATTTAAAAAGTTCTCTGCCTTTGCCAACTAATCCAGCATGGCTGCAAGAATAAATCAATCCAACAAAGGTCACTTCGTTTGGCTTTACTGCTGCTAAAATCATTTCTTCATATAAATCTAATGCTTCCTTTGCTCTTCCATGCTGAGCTGCCCCTACTATTATAGAAGTCCAAGAAACAACATCTTTATGGGTCATTGTAGCAAAAATGTTTTTGGCCGCTAAAAAATCACTGCATTTTGCATACATATCCACAAGAGAATTGCCGACAAACAAGCAGGATTCATAGCCAAGTGCTATGACGAGACCATGTACCTGCCTTCCGAACTCCAACATAGCTAAATTAGCACAAGCACCAATAACGCTTGAAAGGACTAACGGGTCTACTATATCAACCCCTTCTCTTCTCATTTCAAGAAATAAATAAGAACCATCAATCCCCTTTCCGCTCTGCACTAACCCAGATATTAAAGCAGTCCACGAATATAAATTCCTCACTCGCGCCCTTGAGAACAGCTCCATGGCCTCTGCTTTTAAACCACTCCTGGCATAGCCAGATATCATTGCAGTCCAAGAAACAGGATTTTTTGCCAAAATAGAATCAAAGACAGCACGAGCAATAGTGGTTAATCCACATTTTGCATACATATCAACCAAAGATGACTTGACAACGTCATCATCACTGAACGGCGATAAAACAAAGCGAGCATGCACTTGCTTCCCTTGCCTTACAGCACAAAAACTGGAACACGCCTTAACTAGAGTAGCATACACGAAATGGTCAGGTAGCAACCTGTCTAACGTCAACATGCTGCGGAAGATTGAGAGTGTTCGGTGAGGGAGGTTGGCTTGGTTGTATGCAGTGAGAAGGGAGGCCCAAGAGACATGGTCTCTCAGAGGCATTTCGTCGAACAAGTGGTACGCATCTTGAAGAAGACCACATTTGCCGTAAACATCCAGAAGAGTGTTGGGCAAGGGTTCGCATCCATTTACACCAATTTTGATGATTTGGGCATGGAGTTTCCTGGCAGTCAATGAGGTCTGGCGTTTGGCACAGAGTTGGAGTTGGTGGAGATAGTGGGAGATTTGCATGCATTTGTCTTTTTGCACTTCCCTTTTCTTTACCGTGTTCTGACCTTCATGGCTTGGTTTGGTCGTCACTGAATATGCAGCTTGAAAAGGAATCTCTGAACCTGTTTTCGAACCCAATCTCTATATAGCACAATACAACTATGACTAGAGCAAAAAAAAACACGGGCAACACCCGACCCTTAACAATGCTCTTGTTTTCTTAGTACTCCATACATGAAAATATTGATAACAAAAGGTGAGACTAAAAAATCAAAGAAGAGATTAGTAATTTGTGAGAGATTCAGACGAGAGTGTTTTAGAAAGCCATAGTTTATTGATACTAGACAGTGTTTTCTGCCTCTTAATACAAACTGAACTCCATATATAGAAGAAGCAAAAGTACACAAGCATAAAACATACAAACTTATCTTTCAACCGGTTTCCACTAACTTGCAACTAGACAAAATAAAGTAGGTACACTTATTTTACACGTACATAAAGTAAACACACTAATAATATAAATGAATTTCACTTATGAATATGTTAATGTAATGGAGACATATTTAGATTGTGATAATCTGAATTATCACTGTTGATGGTT
This sequence comes from Omphalea diandra, assembly GCA_949677035.1. NCBI lineage: Eukaryota > Viridiplantae > Streptophyta > Magnoliopsida > Malpighiales > Euphorbiaceae > Omphalea > Omphalea diandra. Next base: position 34,860 of record CATIWR010638483.1, on the reverse strand, counting down.
CTTTTTTTTTTTTTTTGGGGTCCATTTTCTCGTGTTTCATAAAATAGTCATATACCTCATATAGGTCTTGAGAATCCGGATCAGGTATATAATATTTTGATACTAGTTCACTTTGAAGACACTGAGGCATTGGTGACTCAAGTCATTTTCTCTTGTCAACCATAACACTGTTGTGGTATCCAGATGGCAAGAAATCCCAAGGAGTATCATCTACTAAAGATGACTATATCTCTTTAGGGACAACCTTGTTCTGTTCAAACATATACTTTTGGAATTCTCTAAACTGTTCATGGTGATCTAAAGCATCACACAGAGAAAATTAATTTTCTCCATAGACATAGAGAAGCCATTGGTATGGTACTTATTCCTGCCATTCCAACTAAGCAAGGTCAATGTAGAGTATAGATTACCTTTTTATTGTAAGATGTTTGAGGCTCACAATATCTATACTTGGTATGACAACAAGAAATCCACTGATCTATGGATTGGAACCACTCAAGGAAGGTGACCATATGAGGATTCTTCTTTGTCTTTCTCTTTAATTTCATCAAGTATGACCAGAAAATGATAAAGACGAACTTTCACTGTAATGGTATACAAATGGCAGAAATAACATAAAAATATAAGAAACTTTTTTGGCCATATCCATAATCCATCATTAGCTATGGAGCAATCTAGGAAAGAGTAGATTCTGAGGAATGGATATTGTGGATGAAACCTAAGGATGTTAAGGAAAACTAGACCAAAAAGCTTGACCAGTGGTGACTGGTAAACAAAAATTCGTTGTTTAGCTATCTCAGAAAGCTCGATGTAACTGGTAAGGAATTTAACTTCTAGTGGTTCGCCATATTTCAAATAAGTAGAGAACTGGAAGAGGATGATGCTGAGGAAGCCATGTAGAACAAAGAAATGGTTTGATCTTTGTGAATCAAGGAGATTGTTTGAGGTCTTGATAGAAAGTCTAGGATCAAATTCTTATCTTTTTTTTATATGTTCAACTTCAAAGTTATACTTACTAAATCAGTCTTTCCAATGAAACAGTTGAGGATATGACATAATTTTGCCCTTGAATTCAAGCATCTTTGAAAAAGAGGAACAATTCATGAGAACTATGAATTTATGTCCAATTAGATGAAATTCAAACTTCTTTATGCTGTTTTTTACCACTAAAATCTCTTTGAAAGTTGAATGATAGTGGAGCTTTGAGTCTTTAAATTTTCCACTAGCATAAGCACAAATTCTTTTTTATTTATCTTTTTCTTCCACAAATACTGCACCTGGTAGTGATCACTTGCATTAGTATGCAATAGTCTTTTCCTTATGGAAGAAATCTAAAAAGGTGGCAAATTTTGGATCTCTGTTTTTAGAATCTTTACAATTGTTGTTTGAGCATCAAACCATTATAAGGGATTCTTCTTTAGCATCTGTCTTATTGGATTTGCCTTTCCCGTGAACTATGGGAAAAGTCTCTCAAATAATTGGTAATTTCAAGGAATAACAACGCTTGCTTATGTGTAATGTCTTTATCTGAAAACTTCAATAGTTCAACTCCAATATGTGGTCCCGATCTATACTGACCATCTTTAAATGTCATTCCAAGGAACTCTATCTCTTCTTAGGCCACCTGCATCTTAGTAGAGGATAACATAACTCCAAATTTCTTTGTCAACTCCATGAATTGAGATAAGACCTGTTGGTGAGAATCCTTATCTGCTAAAAAGATTAAAATATCATCAATGTAGACAAGATCATTGTTAAGGATTGGCTTGTATATCTTTATCATTGCCTTCTAAAATAGTGAAGGTGCTACTTTGAGACCAAAAGACATGACTGTCCACTAGTAATGTCAGTTAAGAATGTAAAAGGTTGTCTTATGATGGTCTCTAGCTTAATGTTGAGTTGCAAAAATCTTGCTTTGAGATCAAATTTTGAAAAATATTTTGCCTATGACAAATGAACAACAATGAAGAAATTTTCGAAATAGAGAATTTATCATCCTTTAAAAAATGATTTAAAGATTAATAGCCAATCACAAGCCTTTTCTTTCCATGGATCTGTTATGATATTTTATTAACATAAAAAGTTTGACATGCCAAGTTTGGTTTGATTGGCTGAATAATTCCTTAGGCCAGCAATTAAGAACATTCTTGATTATTGATAGGTCAAGGTTCAGTCATCTAGGCTCATTTCTATATGGGTTGCCTTTGAAGGGTTAATGTCTTTATTTTTTTTGAAAGATTAGGTTATAAAGAAATATGGATTAGTCCATAATGGGCTAGAATATTTGGTTAAGAATTCGGTATGGCTACTTGCACAATAATGGGCTAAGAAGCCTTGTTGAATATGTGAAAACTTTGCAGGTTTTTGGGTTGAGAGTGTTTGGGTTATAAATAGTGAATTGAATGTGGTGTAAGGCTGAAAGTAGTTTTTGAACTTGTGCGCTTTAGGAAGAACTCGTAACTTTGAGAGTTTCCAATAGAGATCAAATCCAACAACTAAATCCATGTCTATAAGAGCTAAGCCAAGTAACTTTGTATGGATTTGACAACTTGGAAAGAATTGAATAGTAATGGGTTTTGTTGAGGTAAGGCTTGTATGAAAAATTTCTCCATTAGCAGCCCTGAAATACTTTTTATGAGGCAACAAATACCTTGAAAGAAGAACTTTTGGATTGAACATTGGCAAATGAGCTCTTATATCCATAAAGGCTATAACCTTAATGGGTTTAGAAAATTTTTCTGATAGGTTATGAATGAATGCCAAAGGAATTTGATGACTTTTCTCAATCTCCATTTGATCAGTAATCTCCACAAGATAACTAGAGATAGGAATCATGGCATTGCAAACAAGTAGAGCCATAATTGAATTGACTGAATGAAAATGCCCAGTGAATCTTGGTCTGATTCTTCCCCTGATGATGAGTAATCCTGAATAGCAAATATTGTCTCTGGTAAGGCTTTTTCATCTACTGAAAATAGAGACTCAATATCCACTTCTTCCAGATCGATTGTTGTAGATATTTAGATTTGTTGCATCATCTTAGCGTTGTCTAAGCTTATTGGGACAATTCTTTACAAAATGCCCATTTTTTCCACATAGATAGCACCTATCTGACTTTCTTTTTTATTTGTACTTTTCCTTCCTAAAGAATCTCCATTTCTTCTTTAAGGAAGACCTCTTTGGCCCTTTTAGTTTGAAATAATGCTTCTTCTTCGTAGAAAGAAAACAACAATTCTTAGAATCACCATCACATTTGATAAAAAGATATGGCCTTTTGCACGACTTCTTTAACGAAGGGTCCTTTTGTCTATTCAATAAATGATTAATCACTTTCATTTGATCATACAACTGCTCTAATCTCTGTATCATTATCTGGTATATTTCTCCAAATGACAAATCATTCAACATTTTATATTTTTGTTGAATGAGTTGTTGCATAGCTGAAACCAATAAATCAGGGAAAAAGGTGATAAAAGCTTGCTTCAAATATGGATTTACCTAATTGCTTAACTGATAAAACTTTTTAGACATTCTTTAATAATAGAGATCTATATCCTTTTCTTAGCAATAAGCAACACCTAATGTTAATACTCGTTACGAGTGATTTTTGTATAATCTTGAACCTTTCCAACAAACTCATAATAGAAACTTTGCAAAAATTTTAAGGCTTCGAGTCTATGAAGTAATTGAAGACTAAAATACTCATCTATAACCATATATCATTATTACAATTTTCTTGTTAGTCTTATCACAAATTCTCCAAGACTTTTCAAATAGTTATATTTGGCTTTCTCATCTGAGTATCTATCCAAGCTTTGAATTCTTGGAATCTGTCTCTATATTCTATAGGGATGTATCATCAAGAGTTAAACCATGGTCCTCTAATTGGTAGGTGCAATTGTACTAGTGTCGGTATCCATATCCTCATTTAGAGGATTCACTGTATATAAAAGGTTATTTGTTGACTACTAAGGAGGGGGATCAACCATTAGAGACTTCTTCCTTAGTGTGAGAATCAACCATTGAAAAGAATGGTATGAAGGCTATGGCTTTGTCTAGGTAGAACATTATAGGATTCATCAGTAAGATTTTTAGTGGCTCTTGGGTGTTTAAGGAAGGCTTCTCTATAGATTTTGTGGAGAAGGTTATTTGCATGGAAGTGTCTTTTGACTTATCAAGCTTGGGTTTAGGTTCCATAGGAAACTTTCCTGATCTTAATTTTTTATGGAAAAGATCAATTAAGAGTCTTAATTACTCAAGTTCTATTGTAGTTGGTATGTATGTGGTAGCAGGTTTTGAAACATATAATGTATCAGTAGGTGAAGGCATGTCAAATGGGTCATAAAGCGTTTTATAACTGTAGGTTGATTAAAGAGGTTGTTTTTTCATGTCTTTTTTAATTCTCACCAGTTGATCTTTTAATTTTTGGATTTTAGCGACTTTTCTCCTGACCTCATTTGATGATGTTCTTTAGTTGATGATCATCATAATCTTATTATGTTTCTCTTCAATATGTGACTAGAGTTTCTTTATCAAGTCATAAACATCCTTTTGTTGGTTTGTGACTCTAAACTCCACTTGTTGCATCTATATAAATACTTGATCCACCTTTATTTATATCTTCTTTAGAATCCTGTTGTATGTTTGAGCATTATTGGACTGTCAGTTTTGAATTGCTTCAGCAAGAGTGATGCTCAAAGGTTTTCCTTTTGAATCTACACCAGTTGGATTCTTTATATCTTTTTTAAAGTCCTGTTATATGTTTGAGCATTATTGGACTTTCAGTTTAGAATTGCTTCAGCAAGAGTGATGCTCAAAGGTTTTCCTTTTGAATCTACAACAGTTGGATTCTTTATATTGGTCATACTCCTTATTTAGGTCTTTGAATTGATTTGGTTTAGTAAAGGAGGAAAATCCTCCTCGCAATTTATTGAGAAAGGTGTCTGGTACATACATATTTGTGATAATAGTTGAGAGGGAGTGGTTGTAGAGAAATAGATGAAAAATGAGAGGATTCATTTTTTTTATCCATTTTAGAGCTGGTTTATAATAGGGCAAAAGGTCTTTTTGGTTCTGGTTTAGGTTTTGGTAGTGAAGGTGGTATGGGTTCTATTAGAGTTGAAGGAGCAATAGGATTTGGACCATATTGGACATAATAATCATATTTGCTTGATGATTCTCTAAGTAGGCCAATAGATGGGTCACCATCTTCATATCTTTTCTTAAATGTGGACTCGAAACATTTACCCTTCTTTTTGCTTTTTTTACTTCTTCATCTGACTATCTTCATCTTCCCAAATCATACATGCAATCATCACAATAACATGTATCAAAGAAGTAGTATCCATCTCTTTCGAAAGCATAAACTGGACTTCCATTAACTTGGAAATGGACACTAGGTACATCATCTTCTGGTTCATATGGGCTCATCATAAATTGGGTGGAAAACACTGAAGAGGTAGAAGATGAAAATGAAGAGGACTTTCTAAACCTTTTTCTACAATTCCATCAACTCTCTTATAGTAGACTAGTTTAATGGATTAAACTGGCTGGACATTCTCGTGCATCTTTTCATAACTGGTTATCCACTTTTCTAGTAATAACTCAAGAAGTTCCTTCTTAGAGATTTATCTAGGAATATGAATACAAGTGAGAGCATTTTGAGTATCTGCAACTATGAGTAAAGCATTATTCTTATGAGGAAGAGACAAATCTAATACATGGTTTTGAATCCTGTAGATCATCTGATAATGGAGTGTTGCAGTAGTAGCAGCCGTAGCAACCTGGGGAGCACCAATGATCTAAATTTGTACTTTTATGATTGGAAGTACATGAAGATCTTTTAATGAAAGATTAAAATTAGGATAAAAAGTAAATATGATAGATCCAACATTAAGAGAGGTTTCCACTGTTCCTATGATCGCATGTTGGTGTTCCAAGTACCTTTTATCCAACAAAGCACTCCTTGCAAAAAATAGGTAAATCTTTTCTGTAGTGGTAGTTAACCCTCAATCTGATAGCACCAAAAGAGATATAAGAGTAACCTTGGGAAATCCATTGATGCATAAACTCTAAAGAAATCTCTAAACTAATAAATTGTTATTCTCCTGTAGCATGGATGGAACATGGCTCAAAGCTATAAGATTGAACATAACCCTTTATGGCTTTTAGAAATTGTTTGATCAGAGTTTTGATAAAACAGGTCCATAATCCTTTTTTTTTTTTTTTGGAAGGCATCATAACGGTTTAGGAAAGAGATATTTGTGTCTTGGATTTTTTGGTTGTCAAGTACATAGTTGAACTTATGTAAATAATCTAATTTACTAGAAGATGATCTTTTAAAGATTGGAGGAGGAGGAACAATAACTGTTAAAGGAATAGATGGAGTAGTTTGGGTAAAAGAGGAGGCTAAAGCTTCAGGCGGTGTACTCATACTTGGAATGGATGTCCTTAGCTAACACATTCTAACTAATATAATAATAAAATTATTACCCCTAAGTTTTTTCATATTATATTATTTAATTTTTCATTTTCAAAAATTATACTAAAATGACCTCCCATTTTCTTTTTGTTAAACTATGTTAAAATTGCTATTAAATTAATATAAAAAGTCTATTTTACCCTTATTTTCATTTTAATCTTTATTTTATATACTACCAACTACCATAATATATCAACACCATCACCACAAATACGTATTACTATTAGTACCATCACAACAATATGCTATCAACACCACCACTATAATATTATAAAATCTATTTGTTCATAAAAAGGAAAAATATCAAATATTTCCACCATATATGTTCCAACATGTGTTCACCCCAAACTTCTCCTTCATCATCCCAAAATACTCTTTCCCCTTCTCCACCATCCCTCCATGACTACAAGCACTCAAAACTATAGTGAAACACATAATGTTTGCTCTTATTCCCTCTTCTACCATTTTCTCGAACTACACCAATACTTCAACAACATCCCCATGCATCCCATACCTCGTCATCATACTTGCCTATGAGACCTCATTCCTAGCAGACATTCCATCAAATACTTTTCACGTTGTCCCTAAAATTCTACACTTTGCATACATATTAATCAAAGCATTTGAATTCGCTAAATCTAAAATGAATCCAATTGTCAATGCTCTTGTATGGACTTGATACCCAAGCCTAAAGGTCGATAACCTAGCATAAGATTTAAGCACTTTAGGCAAGGTGTGGTGATCAATGGGCTTAGAGGCATCGATCTTGTGATAGAAAAGGAAAATGAGTAAGAGAAGAGGTTGAGAGAGGTGTAAGATCTGGTGAGGGAGTTGAAAAGGAAAGTGGGTTCGTGTATGCTCAAGGAAAAAGGAAGCATGGTGTGGTGCATTTGGGTGTATGATGCATAAGCGTTTATGATTTTAGAGTGGATGAAGTAGTGGGGTGAGCAAAACTAAATTCATTTTGGTTTGATTTTTTTTTTTTTAATTTGGTTCGGTTCAGTTATAAATTTTTAAATTTTTAGTTCTCGGTTTGGTTTGTATGAATGAGAATCGAACAAACTGAACAAATCGAACCTTAATATAAGAGATAAAAAAAATTTTCATAGTTTTATAAAACTCTTTGGGGCATTTACGTATTTTTTACTCTTACAAAACAGAAGCCCCGAATATTCTAAAACTCTCCAGTTGCACATTCAATTTGCTTTCTTCTTCTTTTCAAAAAATTTCCTTTCTTCTTAAATGTCATCTTCTTCCTCTCTTTTTCTTTTACTTTTTTTTTTATTTAGCCTACATATAATGCCCACTTATACTAAAACTCCTTCATCATCATCATCATCTTCATTTTCTTTTTTTTTTTACTCCCTCTCTTTTTTTCTTTAAATCATTTACCGAATCCCTTTTATTTTTCTCTCTTTCACCTTTCTCAACTGATGTCACATCTCCATTACCGAATTAATTATTGAGACTCTGCTCTTTATTATAACATAGTTGACCCTATTTTTAGCATAGGGTATTCTCGCTTGAAGTAGGCAATCAATCAAGGAATACAACTATGCCTAAAGGGGTCCTGGGAGTTTGATCTTAAATTTCTTCTATTCTGGGTGTGCCACCAAAGTTAAATTCGCACTTTGTCGGTTCTCTTCACTTAGTCGCAATCACTTGATCTTGATCTCCAGTAGTGCATTATAGTTTTTTAAAAAATTTTAAAGTGTATTTTTTTAATAAATCTGTGAAATAGATTGTTAGATTAATGTATTTTATTTGTTATATAGAAATTTAAGGTAATTTTCCATCAATTTTTGTGATAAATTTATTATTTTTTGTTTGATTGATTGTATTATTTTTTATCTGATTAATTTTTAGATCAATAGTATTATGTTTTTTGGATTTTGTTGGTTAATGATTCATTTTTTGGATTCAATATTCTATTTTTTGGGTTATTGTATTATTAATTTTTGATTTATTGTTTAAAGCTAAATCTGAAAAAATGAATTGAATTAAACTAATTTTTTTCAATTCAATTTGGTTTGGTATTATATATATTTCAATTTGGTTCGGTTGTTTTTTATAAATATTTCAATTTATTCAATTTTATTCTAATAATGATCGTGAATGTTGTTAGTGATCGCTTGGGCGTGAATTTGAATTATACTTTTTAGGTTATTGGAATAGTTGCAGGCATCGAGGAGGAAGGCGTAAAAAGTGATGGTGGGCCGTGAGTTGAGCATATGTTAGCAAATCAATGACCATAGAAAGCATGAATATTTCCACTCAATTGACTAATATGAACATAGATTTCTATAACTGGATCGACACTGAAAATTAATATGGTTGTTTTTTTAAAAAAAATAAAAATCAGAAAATATCATTAGAAAAATGGAAAAGTATTGAAAATTATGGAAAATAATTCCCTTCCCACTAGGTTTTTTTATTGAAACAAAAATTTTATAAGGATGGATGATGATAATAAAATTGATGTTTGTCCAAATTAAAATTAGAAGAGAAATAAAAGAAAAAAAAATTGATGTGTTTGCTAATAAGGATAGTAAGGATTTTATTAAAGGTAAGGGTATTTTTGATATTTACTAAAAAATTGTACTAATATTCTAGTTTTTTTAGGCTTTAACTAACGAAAAAATCCATTAAAACATACAGAAAGGTAAATTAGTATAACAAAATTAAAATATAAAGATTTTGCAATATAATTTTTAAAAATAAGAGACTAAATAATATAATATAAGATTCGAAGCGTCATCATATTTAACCCTAAAATTAATGGTCAACCTACACTCTGGTCATAAATATTTTTATTATAATTTTAATATAAAATTTTATATTAATGTTAAAATATTAATATAACTGCAACCTAAGCAATAAAACTATGGCAAGAAACATAATTTTAACCCAGACAATCCTCCATCAAAAAGGACTGTAGGAATGACAAGTCTCAAGGCATGCCAGACAGAAGAGATAGGAGAATTAGTCATTACTAGAGCGCTTCTATTTTATACCATCTGCAGTGCACTTAGCTTTGATAAAGTTCCATGCTTCGGCAGTAACATCATCAATTAGGTCAGGCAAAACCCACCATTGGACCTTTAACAAATTCTCTAACTTTAGCTTTTTTAGAAATATTAGCATCTTGAATCCAAGGGTCAAACCACAAAAAAATGTTTCCACTTTTAATTGATAATCAAAGCATCTCTCTTAGCTTCAATAACTTAAATATTTTTCTATAGAATTTCATATTATATTAGAACTGTTTTAATTTGAGTTGATTTTTAATTATATTAAAATTTTAAAGATAATATAATTATTTTAAAAAATTATTAGGAGCAAATTTTTATTTCCTATAATCTATATTATATGTAAAAGCGAGAATGAGGAGTGAATTTTAGAATGTCTTAAAATGATATCGTTATACTTTTTATTTGATAAAAATATCTTACTCAACTTTAATTTGTTTGATTAGAAATAAATATAGCTAATTCTATTAGTTCATATTTTTTCCTAATGTAAATAAAAAAAATAATGATTTATACTTTTATAAGTAATCCTGATACTATTGGAAATCAAATGAAATATGAATATATTAGTGTTCAGAGATAAATAAAATATAAATAAATTATTTTAAAGTCCCTAATACCACTTCCTAAATTAGATGTGCTCTAAAAAGATACATATCATGACAAATGCAATATATGTGATTGTGCTTTTTAACTCACTCTAATTAATTGAAGTAGGCTAAACTAATTAAATTGTGCAATAGGGTTCTAACGTCAATATGTAATTACGTTGGAACTGCTAGATGATGGAAAAATAGTGTTAGACATTATGCTTCGTTAAATATTCCATTATCTTTTATTGGTATAAGGAATCAAAGTTTACATGGTGAAGTTGGTTGTTGTTTTATTTTTTTTAACGTTAGTGTTGAAATTCACATGTAAAAAGTTAATTTGCTGTTAAAATTGGTTTATGCGTAGATTTAATCTGATAAATAGAGAAGCATAAATTTTTCAAATGAATGATATTCATTATGGGAATGATTCTAAATAGGTCATTGAAGAAAATTTTCTTTACTATAATCATTAACTTTTAATTAATTTTATTAGTGTCGCCAAATTGACTGAGAAGAGATGACGTGACATATTAGAGTTAAGTGAATACTGAGCGAAAAAGACCTACTACGATTTGTACCTAGCTATAAAACACTTAGCTCTCTCTCGCTTTGTTACCATCTTCACTCTCTCACACATTTTTTATCAACTCCTCTATTTTTTTTTCTTTCTTTTCTCACGAATTTGTCTCATTCTTTTATCTCAATGCTTTCAATCTATGGAAAGATAAGTTAAAGATTTTTATAAGTGAGAGAAAAACTAAGGATAGGAGCAAAATTTTCATTTTCTCACTTACTGGTCGTCCTATTTGTTGTTGATGAAATTGATTGTAGAGCGTGAGTGAAGAAGGTAATAGAATAGAGGAAAAACAGAAACAAACTGAAGAAATCGATAAAATAACGTGAATTGTAAATAAATAATGATGTAACGTTTAAAATATTATAAGTTAAACTTACTGTAGAGGAGCTTTTAGATTTTAAGGTTTTAGTTTTATTAGAGTACTGATGTTATGAGTTTTAATATTGGCCACTTTCTTTTGAACCCTATTATATGAATATAAAAATTTGATTTTTTGGCTTATTGTTTGAGTGAATTTACTGTTGGTTATACTTTTATAATGTTGTGGTTATATAAAATGGATTTACTGGGATTTAGTGCTACTTGTCTTGCTTTTTGGCTCTTATTACTAAAATAGAAAACGGATTTATTTGGATTTAATGTTGCTTGTCTTATTAGATTGTCGTGTTGGCTCTTATTGCTAATATAGAAAATAGATTTATTGAGATTTAATGCCAATTGTCTTATTGTGTTGGCTCTAATTGCTTATATATAAAATGGAAGGACTTGAATTTAGTGTTCTAAAAAGAGGGTTTAACATAGAAAATGATAAAATTGTTCACATATATGTCATTATAGGGAAATCATATAACAGTAGGAAGGACAATAGAACACAACCTAGTTCTAGGAAGGATAATATGAATAGAATAGAAACACCTGTTTATGATGGGGGTGAGAGTATCATATGGTACTTATAGTGCATATAATAATAATGGCGTATATGGGAAAGTTATAGTAGAACATTTAAGAGATAAGGATGAGAATGAGGAAGAAAGTGAAGAGGACAGTGAAGATGATGATTATATTTATTTTAATGATCCTAAAACTCATTTGATTATGATTTTGAAGAAAATGATGATGTGTTATTTAAGAAGAATGTAGACAAAAATGTTGAAATAGATATGCCAATAGAAGCTTTTAAAAAGAAAGGTGAGAGGAATAAAGTAAATAGAAATTCTCGAAAACATAAAGGGATTATGAGTAATGAGGATGGTTGAGTTAGATGATGAAAGATACACACATTTTCATGAGTTACTTAGTAAATTTGAAACTAATAATGATGGTGAGAGTAGAAAAATGAGGTTGAGATATCCTAAGTTTATAGCTGAGAGGGATATGAGGGACTCAATCATTAAGATTGACATGAAATTTAAACATTTTAAAAAATTTAAAGCTACCATTAAAGAATGAGCAATCAAACATTGATGGCAAATTAGATTTAAACCTAATGATACAAATAGATATGGAGCAATTTGCAAAAAGGGTTATGAGTTTAAAATTTCCTATTTGTCTATGATAAGTGATTCTAGTATAGTTCAAATAAAATTAGGTGTGTTTAAACATTCTTATTCAAAAGACCACAATATAAGTCAAGTGACATTCTAACTGGGTTGCTAAAAGGTACCTAGAGATATTTAGAGTAGACTCTATTTGGAACTTTAATGATTTCATAAAAAATATTAAAGATGATCATTTAATTAATGTGACTTGGACAAAGGTTTGGCAAGCTAGGAATACAATTGTGAGGTTGATAGATGGAGATGAAAGGGAGTAGTGTAGGAGATTAAGAGACTATAAACTTGTGTTATTAATGACTAACCTTGATAGTATAGTAAAATTCTGAAAAAATTATGATTGTGTATTCTATGAAATATTTGTTTGCATAGTTCCATTAAGAGAAGCATTTAAATAAGATTATAGACCACTAATTAGTGTTGACAAATGCTTTCTAAAAGGTATGTAAGTGGAGGTCAATCATTGTTTACTGTGAGCATTCATGTAAATGACTGCATTTTCTCTTTTACTTAGGCTGTGGTGAGAAGAGAGAACAAGGACTTATGGAGATGGTTTTTGGGTTTGCTTAGGCAAGAGTTGAAAATCCAATCCAACATTTGAGATTGAACTTTCATGCTTTATAGACAAAAAGTACTAATTTCAAAAAATTTTTGGTACACTTGCAGTTTCTGGTCTTTTAACTGTCTATTTTGGTGTTGTTAATAATGTGAATTTTTGTTTTGGAGCCTACAATGGATGAGATGTACCTCGTAGCTAAAAAACAGACGTTGTATTAGGCACATATATATAAATTTTAAGAGGGATTTCAAAGCTATGAAATTGAAGGATTTGTTGTGGAATGTTGTAAGAGCTAGCTAAATCAAAAATTTTGGGAATAAGATGTTTAAGATTGAGCCAAAAAAAAAAAAGGATGCTGACAGATATTTAATGAATATTGATCTATGCAATTCAACTAAATCACACTTCAAAACTCATGCCAAGTGTAACCTATTATTGAACAATATGTGCGAATATTTTAATTCATATATTTTTTAAGGCTAAGAACAAAGGAGCAATAACAATGTTAGAAATTATAAGAACTAAGCTCATGACTAGAATACCTAAGAAGAGAGATATCATGAAAAAGGTTTAGGGCCCCTTGTGTCCTAAAATTCAAAAGAAGCTTGATAAAATGAACGATTCGAACTATTGGTATGAGAGTAAATGGTTTGGAGGGCATACAATCCAAGTTCAAGGACCTAAAGGTCAATATGTTGTGGATAAGGAAAAGAGGAATTGCAATTGCAGGAGATGAGATTTAAATGACATTCCTTGTGCACATGCCATAGCTGCACTTTATTTGAATAATGAAAAGCCAAAGGATTATGTGCATAACTACTATATGTCCTCAGGCTCTTAGTTGGCTCAAAGTTTTGAATATTAGCCAAGTGGAAATTGAGACTGATTGTCTTGTATTGCAGCAAGCCTTATTACACCCACATGTTGATCATTCTCGTTTTGGTCTGTTGGTGCAAGATTGTCTTAGTTTAGCTTGAAGTATCGTCAACAACAAATTTGTTTTTGCTACGGGAAGCAGCTCATTAAGTTTCCTAGAGCTGCTGGGTCACAGCCTGACCCTGGGGTCTGGGGTGTTGTCCCTCCTTTTCTTTCTGGTGTTTTATCTTCTGATTATATAAGTAGCTTTAATTCCATCTGAAAAATCAGGAAGGAAGACAATTTTGGGAACGAAAGAGGTAGAAGAGTTAGGAAGAGCATCAAACAAAAGTGTAAGAGAAAAGATGTCCCATGAGTTGTAGTAGATATGTTAAGGTTTGCAATATACCTGGCATTCTTATACGGGGAGAGGATAGTAAAGAAAATGTTAACAAAGCTGTAAGTTATGGGAACGAATTATTAAAACACACGAATTATTAGAGATGATCAACATCTTGATAACCATTATAAAACACAAAAAGGGCTTACTGAACTGTGGAACGGGACAAGTTGCTTGCTTCATAGAGATGATCAAGAGGCCTCCTGTTTTTGCAGCAACGACATTTTCTAGTGGTGTTGCAAAACAGTTTTAAGGAGGGAGAGAATAAGAAACTAACCTTGTCAATATTTCCAGAGTTATACTACTATGCTAACTTTGTTAACTAGAAATAATATCAAGTTCACCCACTGATGTGGAGCGTTCATTCATTTTGCCTAGATCACAAATATAAAAAGGTGCCAGTACGGTTATAGAATAATATGAAAAAATGCAGAACGCCTTGGGAGCTTAGGTACTTGAGATTATTTTCTTTTGAAGGCCCTTTACTTCTAATCCAAAAACTTCATGCATCCTTTTAACTGTATATACTAATAGTAGAGATCAGTTTTCTGCTCTCTATATTGATCCATGTACAGACTGGCTATTTGCTCTCTACTTGTATGAACTACTAGTAGAGATTGGCTATCTGCTCTCTGTATTGATCCATGACTCTATCCCTTCGGATTTTCATGGTTGGGGTCATCAAGCCGCTTTCAATCTGCAATAAGGGAGTAATTCAGCTAAACTATAAATATTGCTCAAACATGATTGCTAATGAAGCGATAGCAAAAGAATAATTTACCGTAAAAGGCTCATCCACAATAAGAATTGGTCCAATTTGAAATGAACAATCTGATGTCCTGCTCATGGGGTACTGAGTTAGAGAGCAATTAAATTATCACTGCTTCCAAAAGAACTTGAATTTTCAGTTTCATATTATCTTTTTCCCCAATAATAAATCATTGTACCAAATCAATCAAAAGTGAGATACTTGCCATAGAACTACTGTAAGGCAGTATGCATATCTATGCATAAAGAAAGGTACAATCCCCACAATAAGCAAAACTGAAGGGAAAATCTAAAAAAAAGAAGACAAGGTTAACAAAACAATGAGGACCCATTTCTTCAAGCTCTCTCTCTCTCTCTCTCTCTCTTCTTGGTTAAAAAGAACATAAAAACTTTAAAGGAAGTTTAAATAAAAATATTTTCTGCATCAAATCATGGAGGGTTTACAGCAGAAGACTTCAACTGTTTATGTGTGATCACAGAAATGGGATCCCAAAAGTTTTCTGCATGTGATGAAAATGCTTTGCATTATGTTTGTGACCATTGCCTATGGCTAGTAAATGCAAAAACAATGACAATGCATCTCAACACAACAAAGCAAGGGGATGGGATATAATCAAGAATGAAAAAAACTCTATGGCCCATGACTAGAAAAATAAAAAATGTAGATCCAATGTTAAATTATAGTTGACGCTTTAACTTATGTCAAACACAACTCTTTTTTTCATCCTACAATAAATCTTTTGCCTATTTTGTTAAAGATTGTCTTCATTTCTAAATTAACATTGAAATCAGAGATCTTTTTATCCATTCAGATGTTTTCTCCAGTCTATATCTTTATATGTAGTAAAAAAGAGAGAGAGAGAGAGAGAGAGAGGAAGAATTCATGTTACCATATGATGTGACATATTTAAGAGTGAGATGGAGGACAAATAGAAAAAAAAAAAAAAAAAAAGAGGAGAGAATCAAAATTTCACCTATTTGGGAGGAAGTGAGAGAAAGAGGAGAAATTCTACCAAAACAAATCATTTTGAGACAAAAATCTTTTGCATCTGTTTTAGGAAGAATGAGGATTTGAAATTGAGAACTTACAGTAATTTACTCATATACATCTGATACACAGTAGCATTAGATTTCTTGGTTTAGAAGTTATCATTCTCCAACTTCAATAAAGGGTACGATAGCATTTTATCTTTTGAATTTTCTTCTCCCTTGCTTCCCATTGGTACACAGACAAGAAAATATTACTTCTCCACTTGTTTTCCAAGTTGGACAGTCCCCTTATTCAATCCCTTTTTCTATTCCCTTCCTTTCTTTATCCACCTTATTATTTTCCAAAACAAGGTGCAACCAAAAAAAAAAAAAAAAGCATGTATTAAAATGATATTAGGAAATTTAATATAACAATAGCAAGTCCAAATCCTTTCATTTTCATTCCTTTTTATCGAAATGTGACCTGTAGGTTCTTTGTTTAGGTAGATGGAAATATAACCTTTATGCTATAGCTTTTTTTAGATCACTAATGCAACTGCATGACAAGCGTCTCTCTTCTCTCTAAATGAACACCTGACAATTGTTTTACAAAATTACAATTAGAATTTCGACCAATAATAGAATGAATACCATAAGGTCTGGACTTAGGATGATATAAGCATATTGAACCATAGACTGATTTTGTATTGCCAAGTATCTACCAACTGCTGATCTAAATTATAAACTTGATAAAATAAAATATATGTAGATTAACCTGTGTAGATGTAGGATCGTTTGAGTAATTAGAGAGAGGTAGTGTTGCACGTGTAAGTAATGCTCACAGTAAAATTTGAAGAGGGCATGAGAGAAAGTAGGACGATTTAGTAGGCTTAGATGCCATCAAATAGGTGATGAATAAGATAAAACACGAGAACATTTATACTGTGGAATGTTTGTAAACCAACTTAAACAAGAAATGCATCAAGAGACATATCAAGGTGTAATATACTTGAAATATATAATGAAATACATTAAAAAAAAAAAAAGTATATATCAAGGTGGCGTAATTTACATGTAGAGAGAGAAAATGTGATATGAAGGATTGAGTGAGAGAATAAATAATCTGTCGCGGGCGAGTGAGAGCAAAAAGTTTCTCAGACAAAATATATCGAGTGTTTATAGTGATAAATGGGATAAGTTATGATTTATTAAGTTGAAATCCAAAGCTTGTTTTGGTTTAACAGCAAGTAGGAAAATAACATGTGTACAAGATGACACGTGGTTGACAGTTAAGCCCACTAAGAAAGGTTAAAGAGAAACCCTTTAACATGCCCCACTCTGGGCCCACCAAGTCAAAGGAAAAGGCATGGAATTAATTTCTCTCCACATATACTACCATTTTCCAGGATCCAGTTTGAGAATAACAAGAAAACCAACATCATTTAGTGCAGGATGGCAAACTAAAAGTAAATGTTAAAATGGTGAATCTTCCAACTTCCTACACTTCACATCACCTCTCTCAACACAAACTTCTACATTTTCCCCTGTACCCACCAGACTTTTTTTAATTTAATCTCAAATATAATGACAATAACAGGACAACTTAAGAGTTCTCAATTAAAAGAAGCCCATAGGAAATAACACCTCGTGATTTTTGACCATAGCATTTAGAATAATTCAAGTTCAAGAGAATTACCAATTCCTCAGTTCTTCATGTAGCAGGCTGCTTATTTGTGCCTTATTAAGCTCAGAAGCATTGGCGTCTATAACAGACAACTTTTTTGCAGCCAGTAATACTTCCTCTTTGTTTGGAACAATTACAGCTCCAAGACGACGTTGATCCTGGATATAAAACATGCTCATAATTAAACAAATGAATCAACTGAAAAGTGGAAGACTATAGAGATAAGGACAATTGCTTTAAACATGTGCAAAGGCTGCAAACTACTTGGCAAACAGAACCTTGGATTATACCTGGCCAATAACAACAATCTGTTGAATAAGAGCACTTCTCATAGCAGCTTCCTCAAGCACCGAAGGCTCAACGTTTTCCCCTATTTCCTCCAAACAAAGTTGGGTAGATAAATGTTACATGCTTTGATATGCGATGCCCTATGGGAGAAAATACCTACTGAGCATAAAGTTTGGCGGAAAAACAGAGTTGAACAAAAGATCCTATATAACCATCTATTTTAGCACTCAAATCAAATGGTAAATGCATCAAAAGAGCTTGAAATTCCGAAATTTCTCCCTAGTAAAGAGCAAACTGGCGATTTTCCATTACTTCTCCATTCTAAAGAGAACATTTTTGTGATCTCTTTTCAGATTCAGAAAAGGCAGATAAGAAAGCCAAAGATATGAAAGGGAAGATTTAAGTAATCAATACTTGGAGAAACCAAACAAACTTTTCATTACGAAGTGTATAGGAGTGTCTTCCCAGGTGCTAAAACAGATAAAAAAAAAATGCATTAAGACTAGTAAAGAATTTGTCAATAGGCAAAAAAATGCATTAGTTTAAAGTTCATAAAATGTTATCACGACCAGATCACACATTGTACAAAATGGGGTGAAGATCTTTAAAGAGAGAATATCCAAAACAGCAATCATATGGTAGGAAAACCATATTCTTCTAATATACCTGTTGAAAGAACTATAGTATCCTTAGCACGACCTTCAAGAACAAGAACACCTCCACAAGAACGGCTTCGCCCTATCTTATGGTGAGGAGCAATCCACCCTATATCACCAGTGTTCAGCCAACCATCCTCATCTAACACTTGTTTTGTGGCCCATGGATTCTAGTGAACATTACAAAAACTTGTCTCATAATTAAAATTATTAGGTAGTTATCATAAATTGAACTTAAGATACTAGTAATAAAATGAAAAGAAATAAAGAAATTCCAGAGGCAATCCTAGATGACTGTATGCATATGATTTTACAGTCTTCGCTCTTAAGATTGCTCTAATTAATGTAGAATAGGTTGTGTGAGATGGTTTGCGATAACGAAGTCAAATGAGAGCATAGCAAGGAAAAGCATGAAATGGAATGAAACATTACATTTCTAGTTTTATCCCAAGACTATGGCTTTGTTTGGTTCTTGGAATGACATGGAATAGAATCGCCATTCCGTGTGGAATAGTTAATCTTAGCTTTGATTGAATTTTAAATGTGGAATTTCATTCCACGGAAAACAATTTCATAATCTAAATCTTAGTTTAAATTTTAAAATATATGATAATTATCATATGGCACAAATATTTTTTAGATCCAAATTCTGTACACTATTTCAGTATTCCATTCCACAAACCAAACAAGGCTTGAGAGATTAATGCAATTTTACTTGCATATGATATTGTTAATTGAAAGGTGAAGTAAAAGTTAAACTTACTATAATATGTAATCCATCATTTACATATAGATGTTAATTATAGTAGATCTAAGATATATTATTTGGAAGTTGTGAACATAGTGTGGATGTAGGGTTCTCGAGTAATTAGAGAGAGATAGTGTTGCGTGTAAGTAGTGCTCATAGTGAGCTTAAAGAGTATGTGAAAGAAAGAGTAGACAGGTTTAGTGAGCTTACATGCTGTGTGACAGATGATAAATAAGATAAAACATCGGAACATCCACACTTTGGAATATTTGTAAACCAACTCAGATGAGAAATACATCAACAAACATGTCAAGTTGTAATAGACTTGACGTATATAACAAAATGAATCAACAAAAGTATATCTCAAGGTGATATAATTCATATATAGATCTTGAAGCATGTAACAAAATACATATATCAACAAAAGTATATATCAAGGTGATGTAATTTATATATAGAGAATGTGATAGGACGGAGTGAATGAGAAAATAATCTGTTAACGAGTGCGAACCAAAATTCCCCAAATGAAATAATATGAAGGGGTATTTTATGGTCATAAAGGATACACGTTATGATTTAGCAAAGTGAAGTTAAAAGCATGTTTTGGTCTATTAGCAAATAGAAAAATAATATATGTCCAATACAGCACATGGTTAACACTTAAATCCACTAAAAAACGTTAAATAGAAACATACTCATGGTTAACACGTAAACCCACTATAAAACGTTATAGAGAAACATACTCTCTAAATCATTGCAAAAAATATGAAATTAATTCCAAAATCCTGTTTTTATTTTAAAAGTAATTTCATTATCTACACATAGTAATACCAACTTTGTAATACAATAACAACTACATAAATGTGATTAAGATCAATTAATTATCATGATTTCCTAATATTTTTGCAATTTAGGTTTGTAATGTTACTGTTTTACCTAAATTAGGTATCTAATAATCACAATGACTACTATTGTACAGGGAATTCCATTTGTAATCACAAAAACTATTCTAGTTTTGGATTTCTACAAACTGATGTATTGTTTCCAAAATCATAAACCATTTTCACAATGATGGAGGTGATAAAATGGTTGCAGATGAATGGTTGTGGGTGATTTGGTGCAGCGATGAGACAGTGGTAGTAGTTGCAGCAGCATGCTGGTGATGGGGAGCTATTAGGTAGTGGCGGTATGGACCAACTGGAATATGTTCAAGACAACTTGCAAAACTACAATATAATTACCTTTTTTTATTTTAAAATGGAGCAAATAATGATGAGTCAACTAAACAAGTCTTTTTTCCTCTTTTCCCCCAAAAAGAGAAAGGGGGACAAACCCACATTGATGTTAAACAGAACGGTTCTAGATAAGGATGGCCTAATTACATTTAAAACATTCTAATTCCTGTTACCTACCTTATTACGAAAGAAAATTTACAGCAAATTGACTTTGTAAATTCACACCATTCGGAATAACTTCATATTTAACAGAAACCTTAACAACTAGATAACCTTTTCATGCCTTCCCCCATCCCCCTTTCTTTTCCTCTAAAAAAGCAGGATGTAAGTAAAAACCCTAGCAGATATGCTACCGTGAGTCAGCTTTAGTTTCAAAGTTCACAGAAAAAGGCAAAAATCAGCATGCTAGGTATAAAACCATAGATTGACAAAATAGCAGTTCTTAGAACATCAGGAAATGGGTATCTCTATAGAAGATATCACCTTGTAGTAACCCTTCATGACTTGTGGCCCCCTAACTTTCACAATCCCTCTTGATCCATCCGGAAGAGTTTCATCAGTTTCAGCATGTACAATTTTAAATTCTGTATGCTGAATTGGATGCCCAATTGAGCCAAGAACCTTCAAGATTTAAAAATGCAACACTGTCAGTACTCCATCTAAAGTTAAACATCGTAGAAAAAGCAAGATAAGCTGGAATAAGACCAGTGGAACACGACAAAAACTGTTCCAATTATGGTTGGACAATTGAAGCCTAGAGAAAAATTAAAGCATATTTTGAAAGTAGGATTCTTTAACTTATTACAAAAGCTTTGAAATGTGGAATACTATATTATTTTCCACGAGTGATACAGGACAGTTGCTCAAGAAACCACAAACTGACACAGGGCACCATTACGTTTCAACAAAATGTAATTCTAGTTTGAATATGACAAACTGAGATCAGTGAATTAGACATATATGGCATTAGTTATGGTTTGGGAAAGGTTGAATTTCAATGACAATTGAACAAAAAGAGGCAAGCAACTGGGGGTTATTCTTTATAAGCCAGGCATAGTGAATGGTACCATGATCAAAATCTGATATTTTTTAGGTTTATTATTATGGATATTTATATGATATCATTTCAGGTTTGGTAAGGAAAATTTTCATGCTCTCTCTTATCAGGAACAAAGTTAGAAAACTCAGATTTGAATTGCAAGATAGATCACATCACACCTATAGTGAAAATTACATCACAAAATCTCAAAAATAGCTTGGAAGTTTTGATATCCAGAAGCTCATTTTGTTTTATTATAATAGCTTAAATTCATATGAATATGCAAGTATAGACTTCAGTTCTCCCAAATCTTTAAGAGCTTGAACTTTTAAATAGGAAAGTGATTTCAACTACTAATAACACAATAACAACAAGAAAAAATATTAATAGAGAACTAATGTTTAGCCCCAATATTAGAAATTTAGACCATATTTAAGAAGTAAAAAATATTACCCAACTATGATAGCATAACAAAATAACAAAAATACTTAAACGTTAGCCAAACTTACCTAAATAAACACAAAAATAAGACGATATTAATCTAATATGATTATGAAGGGTTACAAGTTGCCTTGTGTTACTCTCATAACATAATTATAGGATGAGTTGATATTCAGCACAACTTTTTCTTAGGCCTCATGCCTTCAAGAACATAGAATTAATACAGACCAAAAGTAAACGATTGCATAACTTTCACTACGAGGAAAGTTAGTCAATGGGTGTTCATTCATTTCACGATCAGTAAAATTCAGATGCAAGTATCAAAGCCTACTTGAAAGAATCAAGGGAACTGATAAAACCATAGACTATATATGTTGTAGTTTCAAAATCCTGATTTTTATTTCATTTTAGGACAACCTTCTAATATCATCTCTTTTGGTTGGCCCATGCAGTTTTATCAGTCTTCACCCACAGTATCCTATACGGTAAGGATAGACTCTCAGTCAAATTTGTACTGTAAAACAGCAGTTTTATACATGTAAGGCGACTAGAAAGGGTTGATTAAAGTTTCATAAATATGTTTTTTTATTACTAGAAAATAAATAAATAAATAAATAGATATCAATATAACTCACAAGAACAAAGGAATAAAACAAAATTATAAGCTTGATTGCAAATTTTTTAGGCATCACATCCGTTTCCACTTAACTTGGTGTTAGCATTACACCAAATCCTAAAGAAAGAACATTTATAGAGCATGCTGCTGTTGCATTGTATTCTACTGCTGGTAGCTCACTTGTTGTCATCTCGAATAGTGCATTTTCTTTCTGTGATTTCAATGTTCAAACATTTGGCATCCCATATTAGGTGTGCATAAGCTACAAGTTATGGAATTTCCCTTGTATTATATGGAGCATCTCATGACTAGTTCAGGCTTTTTCATTGCTCTAACAGTTTTCATGAACACCACTTTAGTTTTTTAATTACATAATCAACTCAAATTTTCAAAAATTTTCAGATATAGCTTACATGTAATCAAGGTTCACTTAAAAACAGTGAGAAGTTCAACATTCCAAAATCATGCTTTGATGTCTTACATTGCATGTAGGTCGCCGAGCTGCAGTAACTGGAGAACTCTCTGTCATACCGTACCCATTCTGCACTTTCACGCCAATTGCCTACATGTATTATATTATAGACATCACAATAAGATATCATAATCAGAAATCTCTCAATTAGCCAGTAGATACTGATGAACCTCTAACCTCAAAAAATTTATCGACATACAAAGGCAAACTACCACCTCCACTTATGCCTGCCTGCAAGGAACCATAGATATCAGCAATATAATTTATGGATATTAAGTAGTAAGAGAGATTAAAGATTCCCTGATTAATAGAAAAAGAAAAGAGCTTTTTTTGTTATGCCAGAGTTTCTTTTTCCCCCTACAATTTCATTTTTTTCTTGGTAGTAACAAAAATTCCTTCCCAATGACGATGGAAGAAGACAATATATAAATTCTTCTAATTGCATTTAAAGCTTTCAAAAGGGATTGCCTACTTCAATCGAGTAAATCATTTAGCTAGAGAAAAGAGAGCACTAATAGACAAAAAAATCACCAAAATGGTAAACTGAATAACAAAGAAAACCTTGCTTATTCCAATAGCAGAATGAATTTTACTGTAAACAAGCTTCTTAGCCAACATGTGCACTGGCCACAAGATTGCAGCCGAGACCCTTGCCCACAAACAGTCCAACACTGAAACAAAATATGACGGTTGCTTCGGGGTCCTTGTCAAATAAGTTCCCTACAATGGAAGTAAAATTAGTCACATAGCCGATTGTGTTGGAAAGTACGTTTCCATTTCACTGTTGAAATTAAAGTAAGGAAAATCTCGAGTATGAAACTAGCTTTCATACTTGCAAAAAAGTATTTTGTTCAGAACATTTAGACATCTAGTAAACAATATGTCCACAGTATTAGACCTGGGAACTAGTTGAACAGAAATGCTTTATTTTATTTTTTATAATAATATGGTCAGTTCATTCTGCTACATAGAGAAGGTAATGCAAACAAAGAATAACCTATTAGAATTTGAACTTGTATGACTCATATGACCATATTCAAAAGAAAAATGAGAAGTGAAAAGTGGAACCAACAAACCAGTAGGTTCAATGAACCTAAAGAATTTTTGATGAATTACAGTGACAAATATTTTATAAAGTGCCATGAGCATGATGTACTTAAGTCTTTCGATGATAACAAGAGAGAAGCAGCTATATGCTCTAAGGCTCCATTTGTTTCATGAAAAATATTCTTCCAGAAATTCTTTCCATGTTTTCTAACATTTAGTGTACTTAAAGAAAAAAGTCAATGGAAAACAACTTTCAGTCAACAGGAAAATCTTCTCAATTTTGAGGAGAATGACTTCCAACTTTAAGCACAGGAGGTCATGTCCCCCAGCTTATCTATAGGCTTTGTGAACGCTGACACATATATACTCCACCTCAACCAACTAGTCCGACTAGAGCTGCGCAAATGGTCCACCAAACTGAACCAATGAAAACCGAAAACAAAGATTCTTAAAAAATTAAACCGAACTCGGAGGATCAATTTGTTTTGGTTTTTCGATTTTTTAAAATTTTTTAGATTGAATTATAATTAATTTATATTTTTTAAAGTATTTATTTTAAAAATATACTCATATTTTACACAAATACCAATAAAAATAATTTATTTTTACTATAAATTAATTAAATAACACAAAATATCCTTTAAATATTAAATTTTATAGTATATTTTAACATTTGAAGAATAAATATTATAATTTCAGTTTGGTTCGATTTTTCTACTCAAAACCAACCAAACCAAAATTATTTAGGTTTTAAAAAAGTTGCACCAAACTGAATAGAACCAAACTGGCAGTTCAGTTTGGTTTTTTTGTTCTGCTTACCCCTAAGTCTGACCATGTCTTCATTGATGCCCACCACTTTGTCTAGATCATTGTAGGTTTACCTTCAACATACAGGAAACCACCTTTTTTTTTTTTATAAGGGAACAGGAAATGACTTATTGCCCAACCTCCATCAATGCCACTGAATGTTGTTTACCCAATTTTCCATTTGTTTTAGTGATCCAAAACTTCAAATCCTATTATATATTCTAATTGATTTTTTTTTTTTTTTGTTATACATTTGAATATCTGGTAACTTGTTTGGGATCTTGCGACATGGGCAAATTTCTATGATTGCATTTTCTTTTTTTTTTTTCTTCCAATTTTTTAACATAACGATTTTGCTATTGAATGGAAATACATTGGTGATAGTGATAAACTATAACTGATAATGCATTATACATGTTTGATGAAATGACTAAGAGACCGACTGTGTTGAATTCTTATAATTTTGATTCATTCTTACCCATAATTCATTGACATTAAAATCCATATGCAAGGCTAAGGTTGATTCATGGTTTTATCATTACCAAAATATCAAATATAATGTTGTTTATGTTTTCCTAATAAGCAAAAAAGTTTGTCTTTTTTTATTTGTCTCAAGTATCAGAAAATAATTTCTATCTAACTTTCTGATGTATATCCAAACAACAGAAAATAGTTTTTATTAAAACATTTTCCAGAGACAACTTATTTTCCTCGAAACAAATGGAGTCTAGGAGTTAGGAGATTGATACTATGTTGGGGGAAGCATATTGTAACAGCAAGGAACAGTAACACATTAGGCTTCTGCAAATTATGGAGCCTCAAAAATAAAATTCTATGCATATAGATATAGCGAGTAGCTTTGAAATAAATAATATTCAATTCAAACCTCATGAATTCTTTTCATCTCCATGTACACCATGCTGAACCTTATGAATGTAAGTGCAACAAGCTTACGAATAGTGGAACTCATAGAAATCTGCTTCTGTATACCACTATATGGACGTACAAAGATGTGTTAGGTATGTAGGATGAAATATTTCACCTTAACAAAATAAAGCAGACAGGATAACAAAGCCATGCAGGCATTAAAGACTGCTTAGTTGTTATTAAAGTACAAGTTCCGAACTGCCAATAGGGAGTATAAAAGAAGATAAGAAACACAAAAACAAGAACATATTAGATAGCATGCTGTCCACCACAACCCTCCCCTAATAAATTCGATTGCATAAATTTATTATTGAAAATTTTCTGAAAGAAAGAAAGACCAAGTAACTCGCCTTTTCAAAAGGCTACCTAGGGACTTAGCAGCAGAAACATCTGAAGGAAGAAAATTTATAATGTGGACTCCCCTTACATGCATCTACCTATTTATATCCTGTAAATTTTTCCCCAGTTAAGATAGCTAGTGAGTCATGTTTGCATGTCAAGGCACTTCAGCTTTGCCGATAATCCTCCTTAAATATCCAAATACTCCCTCAACCATCACATCTCCACTAAAAAAATAGAACATAAAACTAAGAACAGGAAAAATTCCTAATGACTAATCATACATTATCCTGTCATTCATAATGATAAAAGATTAATGTGTACTATTAAAAAGTATTGAAGAGTGCAATAGAAAAGATTTTGGTATGTCATTAGCAATGGACAAAAGTTTACATGGTTACACACAAGGTCTTTTATATCTGATAAATTCATTTTAAGGCAAATACACAAGCAGTTAAGCAGATGCAACTAAAACACACACACACACACACATAAAACATAACATATATTTAGAAGTCTATTAAGATTCGTGAAAGCAGAACAGTACAGGCCTCCCAAAAGCTCATCTCCTATTCTGGTCAATCATTTAATACATTGATAATCCCTTGCATTAGGTATTAATTCTTGTGAATATATAAAGTAAACTAAGAATTTAGAACGCATCAAATACAGTGCAGGCTTCCTAAATTGCATCTCCCATTCAGACCAATCTTTCAATACGTTGATAATCCCTTGTATTAAGTAATAATTATATTTTCTATGCTCCTTGAAGCTAACAAATATAAAACATCATCCAAATAGAAGCATGAGCTTCTACACCTAGCAATGCACTGAGAATGATATAATTCTCTTGACAAGAGGACAGACCTGTAGAGTGTCTCATATACTAAAGGAACGGAGATCATGTAATGTGGTTGATAACGCTGGAGGTCTTCCTATCAACAACATTAAATGCAATTAAGTTATGTTAAACAACGTCAAAATAACATATCTAGTAAAAGCTGGCAACCAGGAGGCAACGTGACAGTCAATTTCTTAAGGATCATTCAAATAAGTAATAATTAAGATGTACCTTTAAGTTTCTCACGGTTGTGTATACTTGCTCAACTCCATGCGTCATTATGAAATACTCACAAGCACGTTCATATGCATGCCAAGTTGGTAGCATACTCAAAAATCTATCTCCAGTTTCAGCAGGAACAACATCCCACAAATTATTTATCTGGAAAGTAAGCAATACCCTCAGTAATAAGTTCAAGTATTATTGCCTACAGTTGTGATTTGAGATCAACAGAAGCAGGACACATACAAAGCTCCAAATGTTTATCAACAAACCTATAATAAGATTCAACTATATATTTACATAATACATATAAGCAGATTTGAAAGCAGATACCCGATATATTAAACCCAAACTCGAGTAATCATTTCTAAACCCAAACTCGAGTAAGCAGATACCCGATATATTAAACCCAAACTCGAGTAATCATTTCTAAAATTATACATGTCCAATTCAAACCCATTAATGAATACCTAAATTCTATAGAATTAAAGCAGGTAGAAAACATCTAAATCATCAGCAACCGTAAAGAAGCTCCAGTTAGAAGAGATGGGACAATGAAGAAGATATTTTTGAATTGCTCGTATAGAAAATAAGCTTTGGAATAAAATTTTTAAAGTATCAATCAAAGAGTGGCAAAAGGGTAAAAGCATATGTATGAAAATACACCTTCATACAGACACATGCACCAAAACCATGTAGAGAGGTAAGCGGAAGCAATGGGTGGAAGCAAATTACCAAATAGCAAAACCAAAACCTTGTGGAACTACCAATGAATCTTTGGTTCAGTTATATTGAAGTCATCTACAAGGTTGAGAGGCTGAGTTTGAACCCCAGCTGGAGCCAAATTTTTACCCCAAAGAAAAAAAGGCTTGCGGAATTTTCCCATGGTAAAAAGTAGAGACTGATTGGTACAAAATCCAACTGGAGCCAAATTTACAACCCCAAAGAAAAAAAGGCTTGTGGAATTTTACCATGCTAAAAATTTGAGACTGATTACCAATTAGAAGGAAGCTTTCAGTATAGCACATTGCGATAATGGTTGCAGTTGTGTGTAGCAGAAACAGAGCAGTCATAGTCATAAAGTAACAGCCTGTCACCATGCAAATTTTCGCAACATGTAGAAAACTAATACATAGTAACCAATTTAAGCAAAATTAAGAATGTAACTAATTTATGAGCATAAATACATTTAGAGAAGTTAAAACTTTTTAAAACAAGAAACAAAAAATTAAAATCTCTTTCAAGGAAAGTGTCAAGAATGGTCTTATCGTTGATATTTGCTTTGATACCATGTAAAATCAAGGTTAGTTAGTAATGGGATATTTAAACAGTTTGAGTGAAAAATATAAAGAGGCTGGATGTGGGTTTTCGTGGTTGGAGAACAAAGCCATGAATTGTGGCAGAAAAGTGTGCATCATTTTATATGGGTAACAGCATTTAATGTTATACAACAGATAAATAATGGCCAATACCATTATGTTACATCCATTACCCTGAGAAAGAAATTTTACTCATAAATTGGGAATACCAGTATTTACAATTATGCCCCTCAAAATCCATTATGTAATACAACAGGCATTATCACATCAGCCATATCCAATTCTGATGCCAAAATGTAGGCAGAGTTCAAAATCAGCCCTAAGCCTACTATGTTTATACAAAAGGAACTACTTTAAGACTTGAACCTACACTGTAGGAGCAAGCCCAAGAACTTTACTCAAAGGAGAGGGAGGGGGTGCGAGTGAAATGCGAGGCATTGTTGTGCCTCACATTTCAACTTTAGCATATGTATAATTTACCACTATGGTGAAAAACAATCGGCATGAAGCTTTTAAATTGCAGTCAAGACTCATGATTACCATTGTTGTTGCAGATAGTGGCACAACTTTTCTTTCAGCTTATTAAACCCTAAGCATAGATATGGCTAAATGTGACTTACTATCATTAAAGTACCTTTTATGCTCAAATTTTGATAATCCCACCATCAGACAATATATGCACCACTTTGTTAAAAATGCAGAGGCTACAACCATGAATTCCCCAACTTTGTTAAACATATTATGTAAGAGGTAAGAGTTGTTACATATAACAATCCCATCTTTATACTGTGATCTTCAAACCCTTAGAAACATAACTACAATTCTTTTGAAATCATGAATACATACTTAATTGAAAGAGCAAGTGAGCACTGAGTAGAAATGTGCCTCAAAAAAAATTGATGGGAAATAACCAGTCAAATGCTTAGAGATACTTAAGAAGCAAACACAAAAATTAGGATAATTTATTATAGGTTCATCTTTCAGATCCAGTGATTTTTTTTCATTACTTTGGTCCCTAGTGAGTTGTGTTGTTATCTCTTAAGTGTCAAATCATCTAGCATTGTTAGTTTTTAAGGGTATGGCATGGAGTCAAAGAAAAAAGGATTCATCAATGATGGGTCCAACTAAACAACAATAGAACCACCAAATAATTAAAAATAAATTTCTAAATTAGAATTCAAAAGGGAAAAATGAACTATGGTGTGCCTTTGAAATTCCTAGATGTCATGTGCTTAAACAAGATTAGATATGAGTGAACAAAGTAATTTGCACTCTTTTAGTGAAACTAATTACACAATGCATGAGGTTGTTAAAAATCTT
Organism: Omphalea diandra; assembly: GCA_949677035.1. Taxonomy (NCBI): domain Eukaryota; kingdom Viridiplantae; phylum Streptophyta; class Magnoliopsida; order Malpighiales; family Euphorbiaceae; genus Omphalea; species Omphalea diandra. The sequence continues at coordinate 5,075 of CATIWR010638483.1, read as the reverse complement.
CAAAGCATAAATATGAACTACAGAACCCACACCATTAATCGTAATACAATTAATCATTAGGCTCCAACTTATCATAATGGTCAGCACAACAACGGCAGGGCCTCAATAGAAACAGGGAAAAACTTACTTACACTGGATGTATACACTCAACAAATAAGTAGAATTGAATTTAAAAAAGTTATAAGTGTCATTACATTTAAGAAAACAATTGGGTGTTATAGTAATTTCATTGACGGCCATCAGTGGTTATTTGAGTTGTCATTCACCAATTAGTTGGGCTTACATAAAAACTCCCTACACCTGGGGTAGGCAAGTTTTTGCCATAGCAAAATTCTGCTTCTGCATATTATTTTGAGTCATTCACTAATTTATCAACAGTTAAAATGAATCACATAAAAGGAGACACCAGTAGTATAGATTCCTTACTTAACTAAAGCTGCTAAAGAAAGAAGACAGCAACAGTGAACAAACCTGGTGCAACAAATTCTTATGTGTGAGTGTAACCCCTTTAGGATTTCCAGTGGTTCCACTTGTATAAACAACAGTAGCAACATCATCAGAGCTGATTGTTTCATATGCACAGATTTTCCCTGCAATCACATCATTAGCTGGAAAGCTGCATAGAATCTATTGATAAGGTATCCATCAAAGAGAAGTAAAAGGTTTTACTTTTCTTTTCTTTCTAATGCATTTAGAAAATTTTGTTTCAGAGATTGAGAAGCAAACTAAACTTTTTTTTTTTTTTACAAGTCCACATGATTATTCAGAAAATAATTCAATTCAACTATACAAAAGATGATTTGACTTTCCATGGTATGAAGCTCACCATTCAAAGTATGAATATTACTCAACGGGATTCCCATGGTATATTTTCTGAAGCAAAGTTCCAGACTTGGTTTGAGTAGATAATGTCGAAAACATATAATAAAAAATTCAAAATAACACGAGACAAGAAGATATCATTGTGTAATTACAATACAAAGGGCGCTTAAAAAGAAAGGAAAAAAGAAAGCACTTCCAAGTACTATACAACCTCAAAATATTGCACAATGTGCAAAATATTTTCTTTGACATTAAAATATAATTATAACAAAAATGAATTTTATCTTAATGGTATTAAAGAATTTTTAAAATTATGAGAATATAGATTTAAATTCAAAGCATACTTAATATATTACAATTTATTTTAATTGTACAGTAACATAATGATCAATCAAAATTATTTATTTATTGTATTATTATTTTGTGAGAATTATGAATTTAAGTATATTTATGACTATTGTGCTTCTTGTTGTAATTTAAACACTAAACATCATTTAATATCAGAATAAATATTAAATTTAAGATTTTAATAATAACACCATAATTATTGTCTTTCAATATATTTTTTGCAAAATATTATCACATAATATAAAATAAATTTCTTTAAGACAGTTCTATAAAATCTTAAACTCCTAAAGTATTTTTTAGCTAAATTTCTAATAAAGTTTTAGTTTAAGCAATCTTATTAGACAAACCAAAAATTAATTAAATTATTTACATAAATAAAAAATTTGCCATTGCATTACAATTCAATAATAAGTAAACGACCTATAAATGAAGCTAATATATATTAAAAATTCTATAAAATTTTAATAATAGTAATTTTTCATACATAAGTAAAATTAAGAAAAATTTTTTTATAGAAATCAAATATTTGTAATTGTATAAAAAGTTAAGAATAATATACTCATGAGTTATGTTAATTTATATTAAAATATATTAAAATAGCAACTAATAATAATAAATGATATATATAGTTACTTAAAGTTTAAATAGAAGAAAATAAAAAACATATAAATAAAAAAAAAAAGGAAGTGGGAGGAAAAGGAGATAGACCAAATATTTGAAATCATATTAAAAGTTAATGATAAAGCATTTATGAGTCATGTAAATTTATATTAAAATCAAATTTAAGAGTAACTTATATATATATATATAACATAAAGTTTAAAAAGAAAAAAAATAAAATATAAAAAAAAGCGGAGGGGATAACTATTCCAAGAATAATACCACACTATCTTGTTTTACTATATATTAATATAATATTAATCACTTATCTTATTATATAAAATAAAAATTAATTAAATTTATTAATATAAATCAAAATTGATAACCATATTAAAATTCTATGATAAGCATTTATAAGTGAACTTAATTTACACTAGAACCAATAATAATTTAGTACTATTAATATTTTCAGACAAAAATAAAACTAGTGTACTTATAAAATTTAAATTAAAAATTGTGACCATATTAAAGAAAATTATGTTCATGATTCAAATAAATTTAGATTTCAAATTTTATATCTAATGGTACCTAATGCATAATCAGTAAACATAAAAAGACAAATTAAAAAATAAAGGAGCAAAAATGGAAAAAAAACTAAAGCATGACACGGTTGCAGTAACAATGTCTGCAATCCTGTTTTAGTATATATAACAAAATAATAAAAATAATGTCTGATGATTCAACATATAGTGGCAAAAGACAAATGCAACAGTTGGATTATTGGGAATGAATGGGTGGCCAGGACTGAGAATCAAAGCTTTAGTTCTTATCCCTTGGTCTGGTTATGCAAAATGAATGAAAGGGGAATAAGTAATGGGGAATGACCCTTTCTTACCTAATATTTGTATCCTAGAATTTGCTTTCCTTATACACAAATAAGATAAACAATTGAAAAGACAGACTCTGTATGGAATATAAAATGGTGATTTAAACTGTAAATTCAAAAAATCTCATGGTGAGAAGTGTTCGAGAAAGTTTCAAGATATATTTATATACAGACACAATTTCATGAACTTACTAGCATCATCAGAATTTAGTAAAGCTCTACGACTCTCTTGTCCCAAGTCTATAATCTCTTTGTAACTAAACACAGGTATCCCATCCATTCCATCAGTAATGAGACATGATTTTTCCCCCCAAAGTAGAATGACAAATTGGATAACTGCCTTCGGACAAAAAGTTTTTGCAATTCGACTGAACAATTCAGGGCTGTCCACTGCAAGTGCAACACTGTAGTAATGAGAATGGAAAAAGGAAAAAAAAAAAAGGGTATCAATATCACCAATGCCTTTACAAATTGAAATTAAAAAAAAAAAACTGATATAAACCAACACAGAAGAATCAATTTTATCAAGACCCAATTAAGCTATTGAAAAAATATGTTTCTACGAAGCCTTGAGGTCAATAAGATAAAGAGTTTTCACAGTACAGAAACAAAGAAAATATCTCACAATTTCTCAACTCTTTCAGCTAGCTTAGCAGGAATCGTTACCAAAGAAAGAAAATACAACATTACAAAAGACAAACAAGCATGAATGACAAAATAAAGAAAATGAATCCCCTTTTGAGAATATAATCATTTAGAAGTGTTATGAACTAGAATACAGAATCTGGATGACCATCTTGAGTTGGAACTGCATGCAATTTACAGAATTGGATTGCAATGCATTTGACCCTAGAATTTCTTTCCTTTTTGTCATACATCACCAGTTCGCTCCCTCCTGATTCTCTCCTCCTTCTCTTCTCCCTCTTCTAACGCCTGTCAAACCCTTTTTTTACTCTGCTATTTCTCTCAGTGCTGCGTTTATCTTTCACATCCATGTAGAGCTTATTTCTTTACCTTCATCATTTTTTTAAATGATATATGCATGATTCCAATCCTCCACCCTATATTCCATGCCTTAAAAGTTCCTAATTTACATGTTCTAGAACAGCCATAAAAGACTGGTACAATGCCCAAATCTTCCTGACATGTATATTTATAGAACATCTAAGAAGCACACTGGCAAAACCAGTAAATATAAACAGTTAAACACTGGACAAGCTCCGTTAATCTCTGGTCCTCAATATCACAAAACACAAGTAAATAAGAAAAAGTAATACATTGGAAGGGACACTTGCCTTTCCGAGTGATTATATATTTGTAATAGCTCTTCAATAGAAGATCTTGATCCTCTCACAATATTAATTGCTCCCATAGCCATCATACCTAGGATCAATAAGCATTTTGACCTTCAGTATCTCACGACACAAAAAGTTATACTGTAGATGAGAAGCATAAAATATTAAACAAGAGACCAATCATATCACTTTGAAAGGTAACTAGGGGACACCATAATTAAAGCATATTTATCATTTGCATACATAACAGACATCATGTTCCGGTTTGTTTTCTAAACTGGAAACTATTGATTGCCACATGGAAGCTGGAAGGCCCCATGGTTCCCACTGACAAGCAATAATGAATCATGAGCTCCAAAAGACATAATTAAAATAAATTTCCTTTTATCATGAGTTCAAGAACACCAGAACTTAATCAAATCTTATGTAGGCAAAAGAGAAGGGAAAAAGTTACACCTGTTAAGATGCAGTGCAAGCGTGTTTGCATCGTAAGCTTTTGACATCCAAAGGCCAAAATAAATTCAGATAAAAGTGTTGAGATATATAAACTCGAGAATAATTTACAAGTGCAATATTTTTATCCTTCTTATTGACTTTTAGAAGCTCAATGGCTTTAAAGGGAACAAATGTGTCACCTTCATAAAGGGCTCAAAAATGGCTTGTGGACTCTTGGATGCAAGAATATATTTGATGATTGCAAATCCATGTTCCAATTATAAATAGATGCAATGGGAACAATAGAAAAAGAAGAGGCCATATATTAGTCTATGTTCTTCACTTCAATATTATCAATGCAGGAGACGTTGACCAAAAGCATTCTTGTAGAGGAAAGAACCATCTATGGTTAATTAAAGAACCAACACATAGCCAAATAAGTGCACTTACCTCAGCTCACACATAAACACATACACACCTCATAAGGAAGAGAGAGAAAATTGGAAGAAAGAGGAGAAAAGCTTAAAGATAACCAACAATACCCCAATGATAACCATGTACCTTGGTCTGCTATGAGCCATCGACATGAATTATCAGCAAAAAGAGCTAGTTTGTCATTAGGCTTTACTCCAATAACTCTTAAACCTTCAGAAAAATGTAAAATTTCCTGCTCCAACTGCAATTTAAGA
>CATIWR010638471.1:0-63148 GCA_949677035.1 Omphalea diandra | reverse complement strand
ATAAAAAAACACTTCACTATATCAAAAACAAACAGATATATATATATATATATATATATATATATATATATATATATATATATATATATATATATATATATATATATATATATATATATATATATATTAATGATTATAGTGTCATTTATATTATTATATTATAATTTTATAATTAATAATTTACTATTAATTTAGATAAAAATTATTATTAATTATTGGATTAGATAAGATTAAATATCATTGGATTAGATTAAAATAAGTATTTCTCATTTAATTAAACTACTTTATTTAATGGTATTATAAAATTTGTTATTTTAGAATTCACTTATATATTTTTTTTGGCAGATATTATATATAAATTTATATATAATATTATTTGTATATATTTTATAATATTATATATTAATATATTTTATTATGTGTTTTTATTTAAAATTACATATATTTTCAGTTAATTGATCAATTTTTGAATAAATTAATATTTTTTTATATTTTTATCCAATTTTTGGTTTACTTTGATTATAAGGCTTTAGGCAATTTAAAAGACATGAGAGTGAATCTTACCATTGTGCAATATTTTGTTCTTTCTATTTTCTTCTTGATTTGTGCCAAACGCAATGTGTTGACAGCCGTACTGCATGCAATCAGAACCCAATAATCATCCGGGAAATATTTCCACCCCATTGTTGAGTTTTGTTAGAAAATGTAGTATTTCTTGGACGAGTCTGCCACCATTATTCACATCCATTTTCATTACAAAACAAGACATTTGGTCCTACAACCTAAAACATTACTATTATGCTTCTCATTTCCTCAAAACCACTAACATCAATATCCCCTTCTTTCAGTACTAGAAACAACCACTTTGACCCTCTCTGGCTAGCTAATTACTTGAGAGGCTCATAATTAATCACTCATGAGTAATTATATAAGATACAATAATAATCTTTTCACGTGATGTAAGAAGTTTCGTGCTATAAAATATATTTTAATGGTGCACCACATGTGTGAAAAAAAGATATATAACTGGACATAAATGTTGGTGGTGATGGTGTTCAATCCTGAAAAGATAAATTTTGGTATGGTAGGTCTGTGTTGAGAGACCAGACCAGGGGGAATCATGTTGACCCTCTCTACCAGAAACTTATTTAGTATAAGGTTGCTGAACATGGGTGGTTCCGCTTTTCATTTGTTGATGGATATTGTCTAAATCAAGAGCAAATTTGATTAGCAGCAGTGACAATGGATGGTGGTCCGGATTCCATAAGGACTACCCCACCACAAGTCAGACTCATCCCTACATATTTCTTTGCTGAAAGGCGCCTACTGATTCATCTCCATGCATGTTTTCCCATGGGAAAAAAAAAAAAGAAAGACACAGGTATATGTATTTGTGACTTTTAAAGCTCTTCAGTGTGGGGACTTGGATGATGAGTTGGAGTTGATGGCCATGCCACCAAAATGATTGTACTCCTTTCTTTACCTAAAGCTTATCTATTGCTCTCATCATATGATCTTTTTTCTAGTTCATGGACCCTCCTTTAATTTCAAACCCCAACTTATAGCGTTCGTATGACATACATGAATTGGTGATGTTTATAATTCAATTGATGAATTATAAAGAGTACTAGAAATTGTCAAGTTTATTTCTCTATTTATTCACTCAGATCATGCAAGTTATCTCTTTTATGTAATAGCTATTTCTGATGTCGTTTCACAATGGCAAACGTAATAAATTATTATTCAACACTATCTAACAACTGGCAGAGAATTCCCAAACAATATATGAAATAACAATATCGGATTAACCCATTTAATTGTATTTAAAAAAATTGGAGTAAATGGTGATTAATTGCCAATGAAATAATGTATGAGCTGTCATATATATCATGCATATGTATATACGCATGGTGGCTGAAAAATCTAAGACATACATAACTCCAATAGAAATATAATCATGAGATGAAGCAACAACCAAAGTCAAAGGGCATGGGCTTGAAATGGTCCTAGAATGTGTGTGGAAGATGGTGTAATTGGCTTTGGGAGTGTGCATGAATTTCTGTGTCTCAACTTTATCCGGGCATTAGGCCAAAATAGAACATGGCAATATGATTGAAGATTAAAAGTAGCTACAAGAAAAAAGTCTCTCTTTTCATTCTGACTGGTTAGTGCTGACTGGTGATCAAAAGCCACTTTAGCTTGTGGTGGCGACCTGGGCATGATACTTGGATGGATTAGATACTGTTCCAATGTCTATTCTTTAGATGGCCCTATTAATTTGAAGAGACACCTAACAAATCTCTATTATTGAAGAATTAATGTGATTGAAGATGCAATCAGAATGAATAATGACTGATATAATTGAAGGTGCACTTACAAAATGGAGCAGGCAATGCGGCATTTATATTTTCCCATACAAGGGTAAAAAAATCTCTCAGCTGTCCCATCCTTAGCTCACCATTAAACTTGTCAGTTGCGTTGCCAGCTGGCATCTCGATGGAGCACAGTCTTTCTAATAGGGCTTGTCTTCTGATAACTGGACAACAGATAAATAATTATAAAGAGAACATAATGCATGTATAAGTTACATTTAAGTATTCTATCGTTTATTAGACATAATAACTTTTGTGGACATTATGGCAATAAGATCCTAAAATAGGCGAATCCCCTTTAATTACTACATGCACATGTTGAAGAGGCTTTAATTTTTTTTTTTTGTTGGGTGATAGATTTAATTTATCATGTTATCTATAGATTAGTCAATGAAAAGCCTTCAGATGCAAAGTGATAACAAATAAACTTTTATAATTGATAGATCTTAAAACTTTTTTTTTCCTCTAAATCAATGGTAAATTTATTTTAAAAAATTATGATAAAAATATATCTTACTTCCGAGAACTTTTCAATGGTTAGTTTATGAATGATTTGATAGATTAAATCTATTTAAAAAATTTTCATCCAAGAGACAAGATGGTCCAAAAAGATCAACTTTGCATTCACATTTTAGATGCATCTATTAACCCGTAGCAAATAGATCTACTCCAATTTTTACACTCATGGAACTATGAAAGGAGTACTTGAAAATGTATGGCTGAAGACAAGCAATGAGGACAAAAGCACAGACAAAATCAAATAGAAATCCGGAGAGCTGGATGTACGCATATGTATATACAGAGACTAACCAGTGTCGGCTTCTCTATCTAATCTTTGGTTTAGGTTCAGCCACCGGTTCCTCAGTATTTGCTAGGTATATATGTACCTTCTTCTCCATTTCAGACGAATTTCATCGAAATTATTATAGTTCCGTGTACGAAAAAATTAAATTCATCAGAGCAAAATTGAAAGAAAAATAAAATAAACAAATCCCGGTTGGTTCATCTAATTGGATGTTCATGCAAGAATGGAATAACGTAGAAAGGAAATTTATGACTTCAATTGAATTGAGTAGGACAAAATATTTGAGCATGGGAGGCCCTCAGTAGCAAAATTTTAGGTCGACAGGAATCCGTGAGCGTGCACTGCGCAATTGTGCTCTTTCTGCATCAAAGATACAACGCTTTTAATGCATTTTGAATTAACTTCATCATTCAAAGCCTCTTCCAACACAGATGGTTGGTCCATGATTAGTGTACGATTTTCACAGTTTACAATGTAGTTTTTTCTGTTTCTATAACGCTCTAAAAATTTGATTGGTGAATTTTTATTCGAAAAAATTTTCAATCGAAGATCTTACTATAATTTTAAAAAATTATTAATTGATTACTTAATAAATTAATTAGTTAATCAATTAATCAAAATTTAAATAAAATATATATATTTTTATGAAAAATATAGATTTTATATTTTTATTACGAAATGTAAAATATATTAATATATATATATATATATGATTTAATTATCTATTGATTTTTTAATATAAAAATAAAAAATCGAATCACAATTGAGAAATCATTAAAATAAAAATCAAATTTAAAACAAATGAACCAATTAATCTATTATTTCAATTTGATGTAAATTGATTTTTAACTATCATAATTTAATGATTTTTTTACTCACCTCTAATACTTGATGTGCAAAATTTGAATAAGTAAAAGGTAAACCAACCTTTGAATGTCTTTAACCCTGAATTACTACATGAATTTTCACCATTATAAACAACTACGAGTCTGTTTAGGATAATTGATGAATGTAGCTGATAACTGATAACGGTTATTGATAATTGTTACATAATAGCTAGTAACTGATAGCGATTTAATATTAAATATTTTGCAAATTATATCTAATTGTTACTGTTAATTCATAAAAAGACTAATGATAATGTACAATTAATTTTTATATATCAAATAAAATATAATATAATAAATTTCACATACTTTTGTAAAATATAATTTCAAAACTTAGAATGTTATAATTATTAATTTATACTTATGAAATCTTAATAATTATTTCTTGTTAATGTTAACTAATATATGTCAATATATTTACATATAATTTTTTATAAAACTTATCTATAATAATTTAAATAAATTACTTTTTATATAAACAATTAGAATATTATAATTTATCGTTGTTAATTGAATTAGAATATTATAATTCATAGTTGTTAGTTAAATAATAAAACTTTAAGAATAATAATATAATAAAGGATAATTTTGACTTTTTTGGTTAGAATAGCAGAGGTTTAGAAAAAAGATTCAAATATGAATCGATAAAATTACAGTTGATTGAAGTGTATCCACTATCAGTTGCTATTTTATATAGTTTACCAAACACTAAATTTTAGTTGTTTAATGAAAAATCTCTACACATTATATGTATTGGCTATACCAAACATCTTTTAATATATCAGTAATTTAATAGTTAACCTCAAAAAATAATTTAGATTTTGTAAATTGACCTGAATATATATTTATTACAAACTAAAATAATTAAATATTTGTCGTGTCATGTAAAAAGTTCAAGATTTATTGGTGATATTTTAACTTATTTACATTTAAATTTAAGCAAAAAATTATTTTGATAAGAATGGTAGGAACACTTTATAACCATATAGAATATGCACGAAATAGCATCATTTAATTTGAATGGCACCACTTGGGCTAAATACGTACATATTATTTTATAGACCTATTAATATTGAAATGCATATAAATTAATTTCATGTATGTTGATATTAAAATGTATGTATACTGAAATGCATGTAGATTAATTTTTAATTGTATATATATTATGGCTCATGATACAACATGGATTTAAGTCTAGAATATATGAATTGTTGATTCGCCATATGATAGAAAATTTAGGAAGCAAATACGAAAGAATATTGCTTTTCTCTTGAACAGAATAACATATAGTTTTATTGATCCTTGAGAGACATTTAAAAAAAAAAAAAACTATTGAACTCAATAACAGATCAGGTATTCAAGTCGTTATTGTGTGAAATCTCGAGTTTTAATCTTAATTGGAGTCAAATTAACATAGCAAAGAAAAAAATATGTCCAAAATTGAAGGTTAGCTACAAGTTCCAATTACTGCGAATATTATGCACAACTAAAAATGTTGGTTGGCATATAAGACTATCTGCACATGTTGAACAACGCAACTTCTGAGAAATATGTGACAATCTGTATAAAGTTGCTGAGGACACAGAAAAAAGAAGAAGAAAAGTTAAAGTTGGGAAAGAAACGCAATTCCTGTAGGCTTTGGATATAAAAAATTGAAAAATGGGAAAAGAGAAAAGAAAGTAGAATGGTGATAACAAGACAGAAAAATCACCAGAAAAGCCAGACTCATCTCCTGATCCACATATACATTTACATTGGTTCTTGTTCATCCAAATTCAACCTCCTTAATAGATTAAAAAACTTTAGTTATTTATTTAGTAATGCAATCCCTTGGAGATTTTTATTTTCAGCAGTAAATGCGGGAAAAAAAAAATCAATAATAACATGATACAAGCCTGAAACAAGAAAAAGGTGTTAGCTGTGCTAGTTCAAAACCCATTCCGTTCAGGCCCATCAGAGGTTGCCTGCCTAAGGATTAAGGCTAGCATTTTTGAATCTATCCGATACTAATAGCCCATTCCTTTTACCAGGCTAAAATTCTGTCTAAGTTGGCCCACATTTTTCTGGCTTATTACAAAGTCTATAAACAAAAGATAATGATATGTTGCACGCTTTTTTTTTATTTTTTTTTAAATAAAATATCTCTTATATTTGAAAAAATATTTTTATCTAAGAGATTTTACTTTTTGCACTCTTAGTTTTTATTCTTTAATTTTGTACGTTTTTGTATAGTTACAATTGATATGAGATAAAAAAAAATATTTACAATTGATATGAGATAAAAAAAAATTTTTTTCGTTCTTTACTTTTTTATGTGAAAAAGAAAAAGAAGAACGAAGAAAAAGAAGACAATGACGTATTCTCTATCTCTTTCACTCACTCTCTGTCTCTCTAGAAAAAAGAAGAAGAAAAAATTGATTTGAATCTATTTTGTTGGTTTAGAGCTAAAAAAAATGATAATGAGATGAATGATTTAAATGATAATGAGATAAACAATAACGATAATATTATATTTCTCAAACTTTTTTTTCTCTTTTTTCCTCTTTAAAAATAATAAGAAAATGAAGATACATGTGAGTTTTTATTTTTGTTTTTTAAGATTTAATAATTATTTTTGTTGTTATTGTCATTTAAAATAAATAATCATGAGTTTTTATGCATTTTAGATGAAAAATAGTTAATAAATGAATCTTTTTGAAATAAAAATTAGTCATAAGGAGAGAAAAAATTGTGTTTGTTAGAGGTTGAAGATGGTATCTATGTCCTAATTATTTTTTTCTTTTGTTTATCGATAGTCGCATAAACAAAAAATGAACTCAAAATAAACCTAAAATAAATATTTTTCTAAAAATTATTTATTTATTTATTTATTTATTTCAAAAATTTTGAACTGATAAATCTAAAATAAAAGTAAATAAAATAAAAATAAATATTTTATTGTGTATAAATATATTTTACTTTATGTTGATACAAAAAAAATTGTGTTTTGTTAGATGTTGAAGATGATACTTATTTTTCTTCTTCTTTTATGCATTTTAGATATTTTCTTGGAAACTGTTATTTATTTATTTTTTAAAAATTTTGAATTGATAAACCTGAAAAAAAGTAAACAAAATACAAATAAATATTCTACTGTGAATAAATATATTTTACTTGATATTGTTATAAAAAAAATCATATTTTGTTAGAGATTAAAGATGATACTAAGTTCTAATTGTTGTTCTTATTCTTTTATGTATTTTAGCTAAAAAATAGCTAGCAAATGAATATTTTTGAACTAAAAATCAATCATGTATAGAGAGAAAATTGTGCATATTAGAGATTGAAGATGATGTCTACATCATCATTGTTTTTTTTTACTTTTTGTTTATCGATGGTTACATAAAAAAAAACCCAAAATAAACCATTTGTAAATAAGTAATAAACACTTTGTAAATCAACAATAAATAAAAATAAACTAGTAATAAACCATTTGTAAACATTTACGGTGTAAGATGAAGTACATACAAATATCTTCTTTAACCGCTAGCAACTTGATTATTTCTCTATTTTATGATCGATTTTGAGTTCAAATATGTTTACTTTTAACTATTTTTTTTCCACAATATATCAAAACTCATGATTTTTTATTCTAAATAATAAAACAAACACTAAAAACTGTATTAAAATTGTTTTTAGAGTGAGAAATATATATCATGAAATTTTTTTTCTCTATAATAGATTTACAACTCTGGATTTGTGTGTGAGGAAGAATATCTATTTTATTAATTTTAATTCATCAAGAAATGCGAATAAACTTAAGAACAATTTAATCACTTAAGAAATTTAGATGAATTTGATAAAAGAAATCATGTTTGAGAAGAAGAATCGATAATGGTGGAAGATCCATTTGGAAACGTTATTTTTTTAATTTGATGAATCTAGCTGGTTAAGGTAAAAAGATTATTTCTTAGTTTTTAGATAACAAATTTGTAATTTCTTTTTTTTTTTTTTATGGAGTTGATTCAAGAAATGATAAAAAAAAAATTTATATTTATAATTTATTGCTGCAAAGTAGTATTTTTGTGAACTTTTTGTGTGCGAGATATATTTATCATTATCCCTTAGTTTTTAAGTATTTTTGTCCTTAACTTTATAAACAATTCGTATATCTGAACTTGGATTTATGCTACATTATAGACTTGAATGTGAATACAATTAAAGGTTAATATACATGTATTTCAATATACATACAATTCAATATACATGCATTTCAATGTCAATATATATATAATTAAAATCATATGTATACGTAAATCTAAGTCCATAAAGTAATATGAACCCAGATCCATGATATAAACAACATATGAAGGTTAATAACTTTTTGATTACTCTCCTGTGGAGGAAAGATTTCCATCCAGTTAAGTTCTTGAACAAAGAATTATTGTCCAAGAACGACATCATTTAGTTCGGGCAAGTCCGAACAAGGATTCTGCCCTTTGCGTATAGGCCCTCAAGAAAGAGTAACAAGATTAACAGCTTTCTAGGATAACCTGATTAGCGTAATATCATTTGAATTATGTATTGTGTTTGATGCATTTTGATCTGTCTGATTTCCAACCTTGAATCCTTAACTCCTTGTGATGTTTTCATCATCCTACATTCCCTTCCACCCACCTAAGAAAAAATAAAAATAATTTGGCATATCGTGCTAAAGGCATCGCAAAAAATACAAGAAAAATGACCATGCGTTGGACTTCCTCAAAGGCACTTTCACTATCACCCTGTGAAAGAAAATGGAAAATTAATAATAACATTTAACAAGCAATGAAGCTAAATAACTAAAATTAGAGGAAGCCATGTCAGTAATCACCTAAACAATATTATAGTAATTGAAGAAAACAGGAAGCATTCCTTTTTACATCTTCTTTAGTCATCACTAAGTTGATATCTGGACACTAGAATAAGAAACAAACAGGATAAGAGATGTTAAGTGTAACAGGCACAGAATCACCAAAAAAATGCTTGAAAGATTCGAATCTGGCGTATTGAAGTTTCCAGATAAGAGAAGGAAAAAGATGATTTTGCTTCATGAGAGACCAATGAGCCATTACAAGCTATCGTTTAGCAATAAACTAAAGGGCACGGACAATTTGAGGGTAAATTGTTTTGCAGTTTAAACTTAAACTATCCCTTCTGCATCTTAAGTTCTTAGCCAATGGTAAATATATTTTGCAATGCTGACATTAATGGTTTATTCCCTAAAATATCCAGCCATTATACAACAAAACAAAACAGAGCCCAATCATGGTAAAATATATGAGATTCTCTCTTTTGGTCTTTCTTCAATAATTTCCGTTCAGATAGAATATGAACAAAGGTGGATATAGACTCCTTTAAAGCTTGGGCAATGAAAATTTTAATTGAATTGTCATACTAATTATGCAACTAATTGAAAGCAAGATGCACCTTTTGACATCATTAATGTATGGATGCCAATTTTCCAGTCATATTGGATTATTGTGTAAGGAGAACTAGACAAAAGTCCCTGCTCTTTTGAAAATTCGGCCAGCACCTAACGAAAGAAGGTGACAAGTTCAGGCCCTTAATGGTATGTTCCCCCTTCCTTGTATGACCAAAAATAAAACAATGAAGCAAGTGGACCCGACCAATGAGATATATCGGCAATCGTTACAAGCTATGTCCTTCCGAAGCAGTCAAGAAACATAGCTAGTGCTTACATATAAATAGCACAAGTTCTTGGCGTATTAAAGTATAACTTTCAAGCAACAAGAAAATGGAGGTAACAACAACCTTCAAGTTGTTGCTGTTTGTGCTGCTCTCCTTCCACTTGTTGGCTACCCGCGTTTCAGGCTATGCCAACCAGATCAGCAGCCTTCGCAAGCTGATCAAATCTCCTAGACTCAATCCTGCTTCTCATAATACTGAGTCATGGAATGAAGAAGATGGTACATACAGGATTCCATCATCGGTGTATATAGGACCGCAGGGTGGATTGATGGAAGCTGACAAGATTGTTACTTTGCCAGGACAGCCTGAAGCAGTGGATTTTGATTAGTATGCAGGCTACGTTACAGTTGATCCCAAGAATGGCAGAGCATTGTTCTATTATTTCGTCGAGTCACCTCAGAATTCTTCCACCAAACCACTATTATTATGGCTGAATGGAGGTAATCAAATATGACATCACACAATGGAGACCTATTTCAAGTTGCAATAGCAACATAGACTGCTTTTTTAGTACTGTTTATTAGATTCCGGCCAGGGGTATCTAGGCTTATTAATAGTGACATTACAAGCGAAGAGTAGGCCCTAAGATTTTTGTTCATATTTTTCATTTGCATACACCTCCATATTCATGTGTGCTTGCTCAAACTTGTGACAAAATAGTACTTCGCAGTAATTCTCACGATAAATAATTGGTATAACCTGGAGTTATGGGAACTGTAATTAGAGATGGTAACAAGGGAGGAATTCCTTGCCCCGCACGAAAATCTGCTCAATGTCGCCGGAAATCTCTACTCTTTTCCCCTTAGGAGGCAGGAGTGAAAATTCCACTCAATCCACCAACATCCAATAAAAAAAAAGATATATTTTTATTATATATATATATATATATATAAATATATATATATATATATATATATATATATATATATTCATGTATTTATTCATTAATTAGTATATGCAATAAAACATTTTTATTTTATAATTTAATATTTTTAAAATTATATATGTGATTTAATATAATTATCGTTACTATTCAAATCATATTTAAATGCATGGCATTATTTTTTTTAAATATAAAAAATAAAACAATAAATATAAAATTGATAAAAATATAAAAAAATAAATATTGAAGGTTAAAATTTTGTATTGAATATATATAAATATAAAACTCATGATAAAGCTGGATGCTGCACGTATCAGTGATAGCGCACTTAGCACCGAAACGTACCTCACATTCACTCAAGATAATGATATTTTTATTCAAAAAGCTTAATCAACAAAACCCAGCAGAGTGCAGAGTGCAGGAAATCCTCAATTTATTTATTAGAATAATTTATTACCGCTATAGACTAGTGCTTTTTTGAGATAAAGAGCACTGATCGATATAACGAGTCCAATTTCCAAGTCAACCTGTTGAAAAGTTCTTGGTCAAATTAAACATTCGTCAGATGATTTGAAGCCCTACAATTTCAAGGCCTAGCTGATTTTCTTTTTTACTATTTAGAACTTTTGGGCCATCTTCTCTAGCTTTTTTTTCGTTTTCTGATAGTAAGAATTTTGGTTTGTAGTTCTTTTGAAAAGCTGTCATGAAAATACAAAAAAATAATCAGCTTCTCTATTTTCATTAATTCGCTTGACTAATTACTTTTCTATTAACAAGAACTTTGGCTACTTGTTCTTGGGAAAAGTTGCCATGTAACTGGAATTATGGTACTAAGATCCGTTGGTGCTGCCTCTAACTAAAGTCTGTTTTGTTATTCTTGTACAAAATACTGACACAGGACCAGGATGCTCATCTCTAGGATAAGGAGCAATGGAAGAATTGGGACCTTTTCAGAGTTAGAAGCGATGGAAAGACACTCTAGAGAAATGAGTACGCATGGAACATGGTACTATAGTTTGTATTCTCTCATCCTCATACTAATGACAATACGCTGAAACAAAATTGATGATCAACATTCTTCCTGTCTTAACACTATCCTTCTGCAACTAATGAACGGTTAAAAAATTATATGGCAATTGCAAATGTTTTCTTCTTGGAATCAACGGCTGGAGTTGGGTTTTCGTATTCGAACACATCCTCGGATTATGTCACTAGTGACAAGAAAACAGCTGAGGATTCTTACACTTTTCTGATGAACTGGTTGGAGAGGTTTCCACAATATAAAAGTAGCGATTTTTATATTACAGGAGCTACGCTAGCCATTACGTACCTCAGCTTGCTTACGCAATTCTGTCCAAGAACAAAAGTAAAAACGATAGTGTCATCATCATCCTCAAAGGCATTGCCGTAAGTTCAAACTCCTCATCAATTAAACGCTTCTGATTATTTCTTGTCTTACAAATATGATGATATTGAATCATTTATCGGATTTGGACATATTGGGAACCCGTGGATAGATAACAACACAGGCGAAAAGGGAACATATGATTATTACTGGACACATGCTTTGAATTCTGACGAAACCAATGCAGGAATCAACAAATACTGTGATTTTGGTATTGGGAGTTTCTCTAGAATCTGCTACCAATATCAGGACCTTGGCGACAAGGAAATTGGCCACATCGATAATTACAACATTTATGCACCGCTCTGCAATGAATCTGAGCTAAATTATGCCTCAATTGGCTCCGTAAGTTTCCTCATCCTTGCCAGGAATTTATGTTTCAAGATATGTATAATTAACACAACAAACAAAATCCATTCAAAGATTTGATGAGTTTTTTACTATTAGAGCAAAAGATGATCCTGGAAATCTTTTGGGACTAGGTTAATGATTTCGACCCTTGCTCGAGTAACTATGTACTGTCCTATCTAAATCTCGCTGAAGTACAAGCGGCTCTTCATGCAAAGGCTACAGAATGGGATGCCTGCGGGTATGCATATGATTGAACCTCCTTAAATTCCCTCACACCGCAACATTCCTGTCAAATATAGATTCTTATACACACTGTAAAAGATAGATTGAAATTACAGGGAACATAAATTTGACCTCGTTCCCAATTCAATATCGTGAGCACTGCAGGGGTAGACTAGTAGAATGGACGGATAGCCTACCGACAATTTTACCCACGATCTAGCAGCTAACGGCAAGCTGGACTACAGTGTGGATATACAGGTCAGTTGACTGTTATTCTTCTAGAGAAAAGCAGACTAATAGAATCTCTCAGTTGCAATACCTAACGCTAGAAACATGTTCAAAATGAGACCTGCAGTGGCGACACAGATTCAGTATGTTCAATAACAACATCTAGATACGCCATTGGCACTTTCAAACTTCCTGTCACTATAGCTTGGCGCCCGTGGTACACTAGTAATGAGGTAACTTTGATAATTTGATAACTAATTCCGCATTCGTCATTAAATCCAAAGCAGAAGCTAGTTAATGTAGTTTCATCATAATGATGGTTGTGGTGTTAGGTTGGAGGATATGTGGAATACCAAGGACTGACATTCATCACAGTCAGAGGATCAGGGAATACTGTTCCAAGCTATCAACCAGAGCGAGCATTAACCATGATCTCATCTTTCTTTCAAGGAACACTTCTTCCTCGTAATAAAACCCATTTCAGTTATCTCATTGTTCACATGTAACCAAAACATGAACAGATTCCGCGTAAAATGTGTTACAGAAAAGATATTACAGGCTTCTGAAATTGTAATTCACAGTTGTTGATCCAGTCAGTCCAAACGCCTCAAAATTTGCCTCCAGCATTCCATGAAACTGATCTAACCAACTGAACAATTCTTCTAAATTTAGCATTTACGAGCTGATGCACTGTAGGACCACCAAAATCGAATGTCCCTGGAAGGGAACAAAGAATGACAGATGTCAGACTCATACGTGCACAAACACATCAGACCTGATTCCTCGCAAATAAGGGTCCAGAAATCATCATGATAGGGCTAGGGCTATGAACCTCATCAAATCATTTGAATGTCATTCCAGTGCACTTGACAGTGAAGCTTAAGATAAACATTTATTTTTTAAAAAAAAAAAGGTATCCAGAGAATTGTGGAAAATTTCCACTTGCAGCCAGCAGTGCAACAGGAAACACTGCATTTCAGTGCCAACAAATATGCACTGATTGATTTTAGAGAAAAATTACAAAAAAGATGTAGAAGTTGAGAGGCTTTCCTTTAAAGTAATATCATCCCAATAGCTTCCAGCAACGACATCTATGTTCTTCAGACTGACCTTAAAAAATAGTCGTGATGACCAGATAAGACCTCTTCAAATATCAAAAAGTTTTCCACTCTTCTGTTCTGTTTGCAATAATTTCATCCTTGACGGTACAATCAGTTTTTACAGCCCTTAACATCACTAGGAATGCATCAACCTTGTGCTGAAGGGCTCTCTATCATCCTGCAGAGAACTCAATGCAAACTAAAGAGAGAAAATTCAATTAACGCTCTAGGAAGAAGACGATCAATTATTTAATAACACAAGGACAAAGGATATGTAAAAGGGCTAAGCAAGAAATAGGAGCCGCCACCTGAGAAAATTCAACTTCTAAGTCTCATCATGCACCATCAAAGCTTCAAGGATGCTACCTAGCCACCTGCCAAGGAGAGGGAAAGGTTATCATCCCCAGTTTGTATCCAACTTGGATGTCGGAGATATATTCCAGAAATAAATTATTATTTCTTCGAAGTACATATCAAAATGTCTATGTAACGAAGGCCAAAAAGATATCGGACAAATAGCCCTTTCTAATATCTTCAATCAATAATGTCATAGAGGACATATCAGAATCGTGAGTACTGAGGAGGGATGATGGTGATGTACTCTGAAGTATTATCTCAGAAAAGAAGAATATTTAAGATATAAAAACTGAAATTACATTTACAACTATTTTTATCCTCTCCAAAACACAGATATGCACAATCTGAAAAATTTGTATTGAAGGCGAAATGTGCCAAAATAAAAATTATACTTCTTATGACACTGAAAGTAGCATTAGATCAAGGAATAAAGAAAATATAATAGTAGCATCACAACAAACCAACTGCTTGCAGTCATACAAGTTATTTCTTTTACATGAAAGGATGCAATAAAGACAAGAAGAATGACTGAATCACTGAAACTATTTTAGAGAATAGTTACTGGAAACCACTCCTGCTACAGAACCACAAGGCTTAACATTTAAAAGCTTGTGACATTCACTACTTGCAAGAAAGCATTCATATATCATGACAGAACCTCAATCTGCTAAGACAATTCAAAACTCTAAAAGAATAAACCTTATGAAATCTTGATGCAATCCAGTTGAATCTATAGCAATGACACAGATATAGATACAGTCATCTGGAGCCCTGAAGTGCAACCAGGGTTTGACTTTGCTTTGGAGGCTCGCTTCTAGAGCTACATACCATCTTTCAACACTCCCCTCAAGTGCAATTAGGCTTTGGGCTCACTTCTGGAGCCCTCAAGTGCAACTGGGCTTTGGGTTCGCTTCTAGAGCTAGCGAACATCTTCCACTCTTCCCTTAAGTTCAACTGAACTTTGAGTTAGCTTTGGAGCCCTCAAGTGCAACTAGGCTTTGGGCTCGCTTCTAGAGCCTTAAAAGTGCAACTAGACTTTGGGCTCACTTCTAGAGCCCATTTTTCACTTGCTCAAACACCGACCACTTTCCCCATAAGTGCAACTGGGCTTTGGGTTCACTTTGAAGCCATCAAGTGTAACTAGGCTTTGGGCTCACTTCTAGAGCCCTTACAAGTGCAACTGGACTTTGGGCTAGCTCAGACTCTCCTTTGGCTCTATCAGGTCTGTTTCAGTTCAGTCCCAAACTGCCAATTGAAGTGAACTGAACTTGAAAATGGCTTGATGCTGGGTAGGCTTTCGCCAAAATGGCATAAGCCATTTTGGTTTGGCCAACTTATACTCTTCATTTTCGATGTGGGATTGCCTACTATCCGACAACAAACCATCTTCCAAAACATCGATAACAGCCCTAAAACCCAAGTAACGAGAACTACAACTTGTGAACCTATCCTTGTTGCAGCATAATTAGGTCATAGGAGTACTAGGGAATAAATCCAGGGAAATCATAATGAAAATTAAAGTTCATCAGGCCCACTGCAGTGATGAAATATTGCTAGAAGCAGCAACCGGTTGTACATGAATTGATTTATCAAAATCATTTCTTTTAAAAATTATATTCCATGAGCACAACAATTATCAGTTTTATTATGCACACATTTTAAGTATTGAATTACCAATCTAAAGGAGTAAAATGAAGGATTAAAAATCAAATTACTTACTGTTGTGTATGTATTTAGCCTCAACCTAAAATCCACGATTAAACAGGCCTTCCTCTGAAACATATGCAAGTAAAATATTCAGAATCTTCCTCCCTTTTTTTTTTGGCAGGTTCGCATACAGAACATAAATTTCAAGCATTGTAATGATTGATTGTCAACTTATGACATGCTGAACATGTAAAAATAATAAGCTTATAGCTAAATACATTTTTCATCGCTAACATCAGAAATGACTAAAAAAAATTAATAATAAAGAAAACTGTTACAACCATAATGTGTGACAAACTTTAGACATTTAAAACCAAATCGGTGATGCCAAAGCATGAAGGTTGACATAGAAGATCTATTAAAGCCAAGTAATGAGAAAATTTTGATCCACATAAATTACAGTCAGGTTTCAACAATTAATCTACAGAACAAGCTCCTAAGATGAGCACAGCAGCAGAAAAGAGATGAAAGTATTGCAGCTTAACAATTCATACATAGAAATACTCAATCATGCCAACAATAACTACAATAGATGCTACTCGTCCAGAAAGCAAGGAAGATATCTATTTTGAAATAATAATTTAGATTTTTCATCAACTAAAATATAAGCTTGCTCTGCCTTGGGCCATTTACAGGCAAAAATCCTAGTACTGCATTAAATGATTCTACCTGGAATTCCTTTTTGTGCCACTTCACTTTTTATGTTTTAGGCCATCTCAATATGCATCCTCTTCATGGTGTCATCTTTTACACAAACTATAAAGTGCCAACTGGCAGTATCTTTTATTATTGTACATCAATTTCCTTTTAAAGTAGTATTTGCAGGTCAGGATACTGCCCAGTGCTCGCAGGTGCTCCATTTTCTTCCCAGTTGTATCTTGGTTATTAAAGAAACACAGGCAACCAATGCAATTTTACAAGATGCAAACAATCCTTTCTTAGCTAACATGTTTGCTTGATCATAAATATAGATGTGATCTATTAACTGTCAAATTGAGCAAACCATATCAATGACAATAAGAAAACAACTAAACATGATATCCCAACACCTGCTAAAAAAGCCAGAAGTAAAGGCATATTTAACAATAGGCAAGCATAAAACAGGAAGGATAAAACTTACCAATCTCATTACTTGCTTTCGCAGAAGCTGGATATAACACAGTACATCTTTTGCTCTCACTCTTAGGAAGTTCTGTCGCCAAAACCTTACCTGTTGCTGAAGATTGGAAGAATTCATTAAATGAGGGAACAAGAGAGACAATTCAACTGAAGCCATAGGACAATAAAAACTGCTTACTGATCTAGTGAGGCAATAATAAGGAAAAGTTCGATGCATGTGTAAATTTATACAACTGCCTGCATATTTATACATCCATGAGTACCTTTAGATGGTGCAAAGGCAATCTCAAGAGATCGTCCTGATGATTGCATTACTTCATTAAAAATGCTTGCTGTACCAGCTCCTACAACACCAACCTTAACATTTGGAGCTCCAGCTGCCCTAAGGACAATTTAATTAACTTACATTAGGTTTTTCCCTGAGGAAAAAAAAAAAAAAAAAAAAACAAAGAGAGGGATATGGAGAGAGAGGTAACTGAATTTATAAGATCCTGAAATGATGTGGTGTTGGGACTTCTTTGCTTTTCTTTTATGTAGAGAGGAACAATTCCAGGAAAAAAGAAATCATGGCTGAAAAGGGGAATGAGGATTTAGCAGCAGAGAAAATGGTGGGTGACATGCCTACTGCTAGTTATGCATTAATCCAACATTAACTACAAGAAAATTTTCTTGAGTCTACAATCAAAATATCATCCTTGAGTTAAAAATGGTGAGTCCATCTTTAATCAGATAAGCTAAAAGACTAGAGACAGACATCTGAAGTTAAATTTGTGCAGGATAGATTTAAATACTGACAAAAGAACCTGCATTAGATCTTTGACAAAAGCTAAGGAACTACGTAATATACAACGTGACACACTATCTTGTCAATAACTTCAAACACATACTTCCATGCCTCCAGAAACACT
Organism: Omphalea diandra; assembly: GCA_949677035.1. NCBI lineage: Eukaryota > Viridiplantae > Streptophyta > Magnoliopsida > Malpighiales > Euphorbiaceae > Omphalea > Omphalea diandra. The sequence goes on along the minus strand of CATIWR010638471.1, from coordinate 45,074 downwards.
GAGCCTGCTTCAGGGGAGGTTATGACAATCCAGTCGAATCAAATATCTGTGAAAATCATTAAAACAAAATAAGAGCAAAGCAAAACTGAAAATTGTTTAGACTAGGGAACATTAAACTGTAATCCAAAACATACACACCTAGATATTTTTATTTTGAAATTTTTTGGTATAACAATAACTACCAACAAGAACCTTCATTACTTGGCATATATATTTTTTTTTAAAAAAAAATGATCCCGTTTTGATAACCAAACAGCGAACAGCACAGAAAATAAAGTATGAACAACAATATAAGGGATTTATACAAGCAAAAAATGAGGCTAAGAACCAGCTTGGTTCAGTGAACACCTCTCACAGTCACTTTGGATCAGAGGAAAGTGTCCAGCCAGGTCCTAAAATGGTTTCTTTCTATGTCCAAGAGTCCAAAAAGAAAAGGATTGACAAGAAAAAAGTTAGCAAGTAAAAAATAAAAGCACAAAAGGAAATTACTACTTAATAAAGAAGGAAGTCTATCCAAATCATGTCCTTGAGTACGCTGAATTAGAGGAAGCTCTAGGCAATCGATCCCATGTTTGGCCTGTGAAAGGAGATTTCAAAGGAAAAAAAAAAAACACTAACCATTTACTCTGTCAAGCATATGCAACACAGAATAATTCTCATATTATTTTGTATCAAATGCCTATTGGACATGTCCTAGTATGTTCCAATGAAATGCCACTAGTAACACCACCCTGTCCCCTTCCCCCATACAGAAGATCAGAACTGGCTTTCTAAAGAATGATAAACCAACAGTTAATACCAAAAAGTTTTAGAAACAGAAACTCTCCACAAATCCCATTATGAAATAATAAAGACTTGAACAAATAACATTTACTGGCAACTCTCGCATATGTTTATTTGACTTATGCAAGGAACTATAAACAAATGAAATGCTCAAGTGAGGAAAACCAGAATACATATAAAGAATATTTGTGCTTATTGAGACGTAATGATGGAAGTAGCAAACAACTGCAGCCTCATGGGGCCGTTATCATGAAGATATTGCAATGAGTCAATGACAGGTGATTGTAAGTGACTCAGTAAAAGAAATAATATCTTAAATTACAACAGCTCATTCTGAAAATGATTTTCCAAAGGATTAAAAAACTATAATACAGGACTATTTAAGCAAGTTTTTATTTTAAATAGGTCCATGTATGAAAAGCAAGTCTTAGTGACTGTCACATTGTTCTAATTGATGAAGAAAACTGTGATTGAAACTAGAAAGGATCACAACCATGACCCTGTTGTTTCACTTTCACAATGATTCAAATTGCAGCGTGCACTTGACGTCATTTTGCAGTACATGCATTTGTCGGAAAATACACAAGAAACAGCTTTGAAGCTTCAAGAATATGCGGCATTTGTGTAACCAATACGTTTAATAATTGAATAGGTACACCACATCTCAACAATTTAATTTTTTTTTTAAATTATCAAAACACTAGTTCCTGCTTGAAACCATTAAAAGATCAGCATAAACTTAACCCGGATCAACCAAGCCTCAGTCCCAAACTAGTTCCGCTTGTAAAATTACTTCTGCTAGTGAACGACTCTAATCTCTGTTGTTTTGTAAGATCAGTTAGAGAAACGATCATCAAAGATTAGATTTTGTTCATATTTGAACTGTACTAGTTAAACCAAACATAGAGTAACGAAAATGCATCATGTCTGTTCCACATTTAATCAAACTCTTAGACATGCCAAAATTTCAGTATTCAAAAAGCCAGCACTCCAAATTCCAATAAAACACCAAAATGTAATACTCACAAAGGATGAGCCAAAAAGAAAAGAAAATAAAATCAACCAAGTTCATAGAATCAGAAGCTTCAACAAACACGAAATGCGTCAATTAATAGAGAGAAAGAAAGAAAGCACCAGAACTTTAACAAGCTTGCCATTTTTGCCTCGTTCTCTTGTGACCACGACTTTCGGCTTCGACCCTGAAGTTGAAGTAGAGGACGAATGCGAAGAAGAAGAAAAAGAAATAGAGGCTGGAATTGGAAAAGACGGAGAAAAGATTCGTCGATGAACCTGCAGCGAACTACAAGCAGAAGCTGAAACTGGAGGAGGGAGAGGAACGAAACGGTAGTGAGAAAGTATGGCCACGTGTTAGGCAGAGAGCAGATGCTCATCAGCCAGCTGTTAACAAATTAAGCTGCACAGCCCCGCGTTATTATTTCCTTATCAAAATATCTCAAAGGCACTAAAGTGTCATAGAAATGGCGATGGGGTGATTAAAAAATTATTCACTATTTTTTAAAAATATTTCAAAATACATACCCATTTTTATGATAACAAACGTGTCATAATTAATTTTTTTGATTTATTTTATTGATTATTAAATTAAAAATATTTTTAATTTTTATCAAATATAATTAAGGATATAAAAAATATATACTATAAATATTAAATTGATAAAATATTAAATAAAATAATATAAAAATTAGATATTGACTGAATAAGGCCAAAATATATTTACTAAATAAAATAATCAAATCATTATTATAAATACAAAATATTATAAATAAAAATTCAAATTTTTAAAAATTAAATCTGAATTTTATTTTATTTTTTGGTTCAAGAGCCTCGGTCTTACCACTGGGCAACATATCAAGTGTTGGGGCTTTACGAGTTATTACGATATCCTCTATTAATTCCTAATCGCTAACCACTTTCTGGAGCAGTTGGGAAAAGGGCAAAAAAAAAAAAAAAGAGGGCGAAAAATGATATGTTTTTTCGTTTGGTTGAGGTGTGGAATGGATGATGAATAGTAAAGTAATTCCTATGATTCACAAAAATAAATCTCTTGTTTTTGCAGGGGAAAGGTGGAGAGAATATAGAATTGTGAAAGTATTGTTAATTATAATTACAAATATACTTATATAATTTTTTTATATTTTATAATATAATATAAATTAATATAACTCTAATATTTTTTTTAATTTAAATATACTATATCATAATATATCTATCATAAACATTAATATTTATATAAAAAATATTTTTATTAACAAATTTAAATAATATATAGAATTTCAATATCTATAGATAAGTAACAAAATATATAGGCTAAAAATATATATATAATTTATGAATTAATATTAATTAATGAGATTATATATTAATATAGAATTTTTCATTGACAAAATCCATAATGTGAAGGGTAGAATAATAAGTTCATATTTTCAAAATTTACTTTCTTTAAATTTTATCATTTTTTAAACAATAAAATAAAGTTTTCTCTATTCTTCTATTTTCCTCAATTTCATAGCTTTTCCAAGCAAGTTAGGGAAAAGAGTTTTCCCCTCTATTTCTTTTCTTTTTCCCATCTTATTTTTTTCTCAAACAAAGGCTAAGTGTCTCTTAAAAGTGTAAATCAACCAAAATAACTTACAAATTATTTGAGATTTACTCAAGAAATACTCAAAATTAATTTGAGATTAATCGAACCGAGCTCAAACTGCTCGAGTAATTAAGCAAGTTGAATTTAAATATCAAAATACTCAACTTGAGAGACTTGTGAGTGTAATTGAGATTAAACATATTTATAATATTATTAATCGAGTTTAATAAATTAATGTCTAATCGAACTTATTTGAATCTAAATTTCAATTTATAGAATTTATATATATATATATATAAATTGGACCACTTATTATTTCTTTTTTTAAATAAATAAAATAATTTATTGATTAAAATATAAAATAATACAAAATATTAAAATTTTATAATGTAAAAATCTATAAATAATCAACGTATTATCTTAAGATATCATATCAAATCAATAGGATCTTAAATTTAGTAAATTGACATTATACATGTTTTATTTAGTAGTGATTTTCAATAATTTTTATACGTATTGTCATTCTATAAATTTAATTTGATTGTTTTTATTTAAATAAATATTAATTTTGTATATATTAGAGCTTTGTTTGTTTTACATATATTTTTATAAAATATTCTTCAAACAAATTTTAATTTTTTTCTTATTTTTTGTAAATAAATTGAATTAAAATTTATATTTTTAAAACTATCTTATGATTATAAATTCAACGAATTACACGATCATGACGAAAACTATCAAAATTAAATCATAAACATAGAACTAAAAGACCTCAAAATCTATCAATAATTAGAGATATGAAAACATCAATTGAAAATCTCACTAAAAAGATAACATACATTATATCCAACAAAAATGAAGAAAAAATTAATAACTTTAAAATTCAGTTAAACATGAAAAAAAATTAATAACTTTAAAATTAAGTTGTCATTGACCATAAAAGACCAACAAGATCTTTAATTAACATTCAGAAGTGTTGTCTAGATAATTAATTCAGCTTAAAAGATATTTAAAATATTTAACTCAAACATATCCAAAATTAAAAGCTTTGAAAATAATATTTAACTCAAACAGATCCAAAATTAAAAGCTTTGAAAATATTAAAACTATAATATATTGGACTGTATACATATATATGTTTTTCAATTAATTAACTCTAATATAAGATTTTATCATAATTTTAACCAATTAACTCTGATATAAGATTTCATCATAATTAAAACATTACTAGTAAGATTTGAATCTCAATATTTGCTTCTTAAATAGTTAAATCGGATTACCTACCTACACAAGAACTTCAAAAATCTTAAAAACATATGGTTTTTTTAAAAAGGAAGATTTAATTACCCTTAGTTTTCAAGTATATAATTCAATTAGCAAGAAATTTATATATGCTAAAGTTGAATAGGATAACACTCCAAATCAATTCCCATCCTTTTCTCTTTTTTTTTTTAATTGAAATTTGATTTTTTTCTCTAAATTTATTAGGTGAAACTATTATAAAATAGTGTAATGCAATTTAATTTTCTCTCTTTTTTTTCATTTTTATTTTTCTATGTCAACACTCTAAATTTTGTAATAAATTTATTAACTATATGTATTAATTATCAATAATATGATTTTTGACATAAATAGGCTTGATTTATACTCATTATAATTATCATTAGTTTTTATGTAATTGCAATATTTTTCTCTTAAAATTATGATGTGATAATTCCTATATTTTATAAAATTATGTTAAAGAAATTTACTTTGTAATTATATGGCAACATCACAAAATTTTTATTAAAATGTGATAATAAAATCATACTATAAATATTTTGAATTAAGTGTTTGTTTTGATATTAATTAAAATTTACTAATTGAATTGAAATAGAAAATAATATAATAATTACAAAGATGTTTAAACTTATAATCCACATAAAATAATTATAATAAATAATTGATTTTAACTTATTATTATATTTCATATATTAGAATTATTTTTGTATTAATTAAATTTGAAATTTAAATTTATAATCTAATACTGTTAAACTAACATTTATTTATATTATAATTACATTTTAATATTAAAAATTTATTTATTATTTAAATTTATTAAAAATAAAAGGAGTGTTGAATCACAATTATTGCAATTTTAATATTAAAAAAAGGGAAGTAATGTATTACTATTTACCTATATACTCCATCCATTTTTAAAATAAGTATTTTTTTTAGAAATATATACTTAAATTAAGAAAATAAATAATTAAAAATAATTTCAATCAATATAGATTAATATGTCCTGAATTGTCTCCAACCAAAACTATGCTATTGATACTAATAAGAAAATAATTAATTAGAGGAGAAAGATTTAATGATGAGAACAAATTTTAAAAAATATTAATTAATGATACATTAAAATTCAAGAATAATAATTATATTGAAATAGTAAAATTTTTTAAAAAAACAGTTATTTTAAAAGGAAGAGAGTATTTGTTTTAAAATTGAGGTGGTTTGTAGTTTTGTATCCCAGTCACCCTGCCAACCAATGAGGTGCGGTGCGGCGTGCGCCCCTGAGTTGTGACCGCGAGCGTTTCTGTACTCTGTCGTAGGCCCGTTATATCTCTTCAACGACTTCATCAGCACTCTTCACAAAGTTGACTTGACTTTCCACTGTTAAATCTAACGGCTTAAAGAGCCTCTAACGACAAGAGAGGGTGCTGCGACCTGTGAAATGGAAACATTGAGAATTTATACCTCACGATGCATCGGATTACATTTTAAATCGAGGGAATTCCAGATTAAATCTTTATTCAAGTGATTCCAGCTAGGCTATATTTACATGTATATTTAAATAATATACTAAAGTCCAAATTATGGCATTTCCCATCACTACAATGACAGACATACACCCATATCATTGTTTTTATTCTACTTTCGCTTTATTGGTATAATTAAAAAATAATAAATAAATTTCTCTTTCCAACACTAAAAATAATAATAATAACAACAAATTATGGGCTAATTAGATTAACAAATTTAATTTTGTAGCTAATTGTTTAGGGGATGAAATTGCTATATAGTTTGATTTTAAAAATTTTAAATTTGTTTGGTCGTATCTCAAAAGTATTCAAACTGTGTTTTAAACTTATTTTTATTTTGTCTATAAAACAAAAAAAGTAAAATATTTAACACATAGATAAGTGTCACTAAACACAAATCAAACATGTATCCCTATCAAGAAAATGCCTGATATAACATACTTCCATTTTTTTTAATATATTGATTCTACTCAACTTGAATCCTGATTAGTCTTATACTCAAATATAATTAAAAATATATATAAACTGATCCGTCTTAGACCACCTACAGCTACATCTCTCCTCCATGTCAAGTTATCTTGCTTGATAACAACCGAGAACAGGTCTATTAATGCTCACATATTCCTCTCTCCATTCCTAGATACATTAATTCGTCATAAAAATTGAGAGTTGTTAGGCAAGAACTTCTTGAAACCTATCGAGTATCAGTCAAACCCTCTGCCAACCAAATTAGGCCTAAGGGCTTAAGCTCTAACTGTTTCCTTTTCTCTGTTCAAAAGTTCATGAAATTATTTGATGATTTCAATTTTTTTCTTGCAATGAGAACATAAACAAAGTTGGAATGTCAAAATCTTCTACCGATTATATATATATATATATATATACACAAACACACACTACAAAATCTAGTTATTTCGTTAGTCAAATGACTAGGTTAACTTGACAAAATAAAAACTACGTTCTGACCAGAACAAACACCACTTGACCTAAGAACTTTCCGCTTCGATCTAAAAGGTTCTCGCTTGGAGGCCCACGTTCAAGGGAAAAGCTTGAACAGCTGGTCGAAGTTATTGATTATGTACACGTTGCGATTGCAATTCCACTAGGCGATGAAACGTGGAAGGGAAGGAACAAAAGCAAAGAAATGTATCAAAAACAGATTTTTATTCCATTTAGCAATAAAACATTGTTTTCTGCACCAATTCTTAATTGTCACAGTTGTAATTCATTCTGCCAACCAGGCTAAAAGTCAAAAGCTTCATTGCAACAAGTGGAAACCCTGCCTAACAGTTGTTATTGGCTGCTAAAAAACATATCTTGACTGGGTAATCAACAGCACCTTTACTCAACATGCATCATCCATGGAATTAACATATGCAAAAGATGCAACATACATATTAGAGCACATGTTTTATTAATGAAGCACTTTGCCACACACATTCACAAATTCATGCATTCCAATAAATAAGTTTTATCTCGCTACTGCAATTCTAGAACAAATGATTTAATTAAAATCCCTAGAACCCCTGGAATACTACCTCAGGTCATCAAAATTCGGTTCCACTCCAAAATTGGAGGGACTTGTCAGAATTCTACATAAACAATAGAACTAAATGAGACAGGTTTGCCTCTTCTAACGTGACAAATTCAGATTGCTACAACTATGTGTTTCGTTTCGTATTGCGAATCTTTCAGCTTACTTGTTGTTGGTGGCTGCCATACATAGGGTAAGCCCCATACGCTGCAGCATACATGCTGGGATCGTGAGGAGGTGGCAGAGCATATCCATAGCCATCATAAACCTGTCCTCCATGGTATGCTCCACTCCACTGGTTGCCAAAATCTGTTCGTAACTGCCAAATTCCCAGAATAACAAGAAAAATAAGTAGTCAGCAGCATATTTAATACATAATTGAAGTCTACACTCAGCTCCCATGTCTAGTTTCAGATAACCTTCACCATGGTTATATAAATTCCCAATTTTTACATGACTACCAGTATTTAAATAAAAAACAATTAAGAATAAAAACTTTTCAATTACTAAAACATTCTCAAATCATTTTCTCCGAGCTAATTACACCATGGACACTGCACTAGGCGTGACCTCAGTTTATTTTTATTTGGAGGGGAAGCCAAAAGAATTTACACTGCAGAAGAATGTATACCTGCTTATTTGCTGGATTGCGACCCCAAGAAAGCCGCACTGTTTGCTTGCCAATTACTGTCCCATTCAATTTTTGCAATGCCTCCTCAGCATTACTCCTGTCCAGAAAAGTTAAATGGAGGACCATATAGGAATTCATATGAAGAATAACTGTGATATTTTAACTATCCATTTACAGGCAACAAGGCAAAGCAGAATTACAGATACAAGGTTACCTGTTTGCAAATTGTACAAACCCACATCCTTTACCAACAGGAATTTTGACAGAGACTATCTCACCATATTGAGAAAAAGGTTGCTTGAGATCTTCGTCTGTGGCATTATGGTCAAGCCCTCCGACAAATATCTACGGAAACATTGTTTAGTCAAACAGAATATTAGAGAGCATCTGAAGGTTAAACCACATGAACTTGGAAAACTCACTGTTGTGTTATTGGAATCACAATCAGATTGGAAACCTTGGCTAGTGGCACCATTTGATGCACTTCCACCTAAGAAAGAATAGAAGAAGGGTTTGACAAGAATCCAGATTGAAAGGCATGCCTTTATGTCTCAAACTAAATTTCTAACCCCCCACAAGAACAAATTTAATGGGCAGGATACCAGGGGAAAAATATACAATAAAACAAAAATATGGCAACTACAACCAAAACATTTATGAGGAGAAGAAAATATATGACAATAAACTTCTAAAGAAGTTCGATAGAAATTTGTACATTGAGATGTCCACTATTCCATTCTGTGAACAATGCCAGAAAAGGATGTTCAGATCTTTATGTACCAATCATAGGACAAAAAGGACACATCAGGGGAACAATATCACTTAGCAGTCAAAACTTTCTTACAAGTTAAATGCTCTTTGGGGAAAAATGTTGCACTCAGACTGAGAAATCTCTACTTTTGCAAACATAGAGGCTTGCAAGCATGGAGAGCGCTTATTTAACAAGATTACCACATGAAGCGTTTGGGTTAGTACTGAAATCCAAGCCTATATCAAACCTCAGTTTGACTTCTAAGGCCTTCAGACAAACACATAAATTACTTAAAATACAGATAAGCAATCTTCTCCTATACTTTTTATCTGATATCATAGAACGATTGTACACAACTATAAACGAATGATTGATTGCCTATTCATCTCATTTAAATCCATGGCTCTGCAAAATTGATCTCAATTTTTACTATTTTGCATATATAAAAAAGGAGCAAGGCCATATACAAAATCAGAGAAGAATATTATCAGAATTTGGAAACTTTGGAGTATTCTACAACCAGGCAACACCTCTTTAACTTCAATAATGAAAATAACAACCTGATGAAATGTTCTCTAATTTTGTTTAGAGTTGGCAAGTTAGCATATTAAATCAGAGACTATGATATGATCACCAGGGTTTAAAGTCATGATTAAAATTAAAATGCACATCCAACTGGAACCAAAGGGCAGAATTACTATAGCACAAAATCAAACAAAAATATTAGGTCAAACTAGCACTAAATAAAACAAAATAAGAGAGTCACCAACTACCAATAGAAAAATCTAACACGATCACATCACAATAAAGTGAACCAAATTCTTTTAAGGTGCAGAGATTGGGTTACTGATGCTAGTGAGGCATTTGAAAAAGGAAGAAAAGAATCTAAATTCAAAATTGAGCATGTTAAAACAGAAAAAAAGTTGAATAAATAAATAAGTAATAGTGCCGAAAATTACAAGGAACTTCATATCTCCCACATCTCTATGCAACACATAAGTTGGATTGATTTCCTGATGGAGATACTATACAATCATAGAGGATTATTAAGGAGTGCAAAACATACTCCACAGTGTGGGCAGAGCAGGAGTCAATGGCGGACATTTTTTTTTTTTTTGTCATGTTGTGTTGTGAATGTGCAACTGAGAGAGAGAGAAATTTAAGTACCAAATGAAATTATTATGCAATTAAAGCTCGAAGTCCTAAACAGCTTCCTTTCTATCATCCACAATAAGGTGATATAGAGTATTCCAAGCAGTAAATGAAATTATACACAAAAGTTTAAAAAGAAAATAAAGCACCACCATAAATAATTAAATTTTGATTATGAAAATGCAAAGCTTGAAAAATAATCCAATACCTTGTTGCTGATATCCAGATGACTTCTTGGGAGTAGCAGCACCAATGCGCATAGGCCTGCTTGAACAATATATACCATTCATTTCAGTCATGGCCTGAGTTCTTTCACTCTCATCTCCAAACCTCACAAAACCATAACCTTTGGAACGACCAGTATTGGCATCAAATACAACTTTTGCAGCTTTAACAGATGGATATCTACTAGCAAAAGTTTCATGCAATAAACTGTCAGTAACATCTGCAGCTAAATCTCCTACAAAAATAGAAAGATCAGGAGCATTATCGGAACGCTTGTCGCCCATGCTAAATGCTGCCCAATTGAGACGAAAAGGCTGATCTGTATTAGGCATCAACATGCCAGTGTAGTTCTGCAGAACTTTCTCAGCTGTTGCATGTGTGTAAAATTCTACGAATCCATAGCCCTCAGACAATAACGTCAGCTTATTGCGAATAACCTTAATGGAAGCAACCTGCGAAACATAAAGAAAATAGGTGTTACACAGAAAGAAGAGCGATAGTCAATTCAAACAAACATTCACAAGAAAAAAAAAACAAGTAATATATGGCTTGCAGTTTACCTGGAAATACAATTGGAATAGGATCTGGCCCTACTGTTTGGTATAGTAAAAACATAATTTCATTTGTGCTCCGCTCTACCTATTTAGGTGATAACAAAATCTAGCAACCGAGTACAATATTCAACTTCTAAACTTAGGCTCACGTATTCTCGACAAAATAAAATTGGAATGAACTATCTATGTAGCTTCCATTTGCAATCCTATTACATACCCAAACGAATGCACTTTATCAGAATAAGAGATCCCCAGATGAAAAAAGGTTTTCTTTTTTTCATTTTCCCCCACAAAAGATTGCAAATCTTATTAATGTAGATAAATTTTGCTCATAAGCACCACATATTCCAAAATCCCAAAAGAATAAATACTTGCATATTCTCCTTTGCATGGGACCCAAACGATTCTGTTATAATTAAAAAATAAAAAGAGATAGCATGTATGTACTATGTACCAGAATTATGCTGAGGCATTTATATTTTCCTTTTTTTTAACAGTGTGATAACTAAGATGTATGAAACTCAAATTTTCAATACACGAGGCAATTAAAATCCAAATTTATCTACCACAATTCCAGTTCATAATGACATCAACTGTTTCCATAAAATTAATACCAAACGTTTATAACACAAGTTCAGTGCTATACATAGGAAAAAAACAATAAAAAAAAGAAATACAGCATACACAAAAACACCTGTTCTACACACACACACACACACACACAAGAAGAATCGTCATCTGTACCTCGCCAGTGGAAGCAAAACATGTACTGAGGTAACCTTCGTCCATCCAGTTATGTAAATCACCGATCCAAATCGTTCTATTCTCACCGGTAGATACCTGCTGGTTGTTTTGATGATGTTGTTGCTGGTGCGGCTGATGTTGTAGATGCTGGGGATGATGGTGGTACTGGTGATAGGACATGAAGTGCTGCGGCTGTGGCGGGGCGTAATGCTGCGGCGGCAACATCTGGTGCTGCATTACCATAGCAGCCGCTGGATAGTGCATCGCCATCCACTGCTGGTGTTGCGGTTGGGTTGGGGGTGGCGGCTGCTGGCGTTGGTTTTGCTCCTGCTGCGGTTGCGGCTGCGAATCAGAGCCGTTGGATTGCATCTTATCCTAAAACCAATAATAAGAATATTATGTATCTATTACCTGACTAAATATGGAAATATATATTTTCTCTCTCACTATCTCTCTCTCTCTCTATATATATATATGATGATAACTATGGAAATCTGATGATTTCCAATGAAAAAGGAAATATGATTCTGAAAGAGGCTCAGTAGAGAGAGAGAGGGACACGGTAAGGGTATAAGGAGAGAATTTATGTTTGTTTGTTAAAAGGGACATGATACGATGAAAGAAGAAGTGAACGCGGTTGTGGTTAGAGCCGTTGGATTATGAGGAGTGAGGTTAGATTGTGGCCGTTAGTTTTTGGTGAAAACCGGAGGATATGCATGTGATGTGATACTAGTTTGGTTTCTCTTCTCTCATGGATCCGCCGCCAGCTGCACTTTTTTTTTTTTTTTCCCTCTTCTGTCCTCTCTTTCGGTGTTTTTAGATAAATCTTTACGGTTAATTCTGGGATTGATTTACCACCTCTCGGTTAAAAAGGATGTGGTAAAGATTCTTGGTTTGTTCATGCCAAGTTGTACAGGTAGAAGAAGATGCATTGAAAAGGAAAGCCTTAGTCGCTTGTACCATTGGATTTTTCTGGAATTTTAGGGTTTTAAATGTAAGTCTGTCACTTCCACTCCCCCAAAATTGAATCGGGTAGGTTTCACCAATAAAGTAGCGCAAGCAATGACGAGTGTTTTAATGCTAACAAACTTGATTAAGGTCAATTATGAGAATTACATCCTTTTTTTTTTTCTAGAGTTCAATAAGTTGTAGTACTTTTTTCTGAAATTAATAAATAGCATATTTTTTAATAATGAAAGAGAGATATGTTGTATTAATATCAAAATCAATCAAAATGAAAAATATATATCAAGACTTAAATTTTATTTTGTATATTATAACTCAAATAATTAATTAGTAATTGATTATTTTTTAAATATAATATTATATTGATGAGATTCGTAACTAAATTCATCAATTATTAATAACAAGGCAACATATTAATTTGGGTTTGATAGGAAGCGTTGTTCATGTAGCTGACTTACAAGTGTTTGTAAAGACTTGGAAGTACTTAAAAGATAGGACCGGGCTAATAGGTATGAAGATCATAGATAATAGAAAATTTTAAATTTTTTTATTAAAATTTTTAAAATAAATTAGACTATATATTTTTTACATTGAACCTTTTAAATTAGGCAAAAAGAAAAATATAGATATTTTTAAAATAATTTCACTTTAATTTTTTTTTAAAAAAAATTTGGGGGCCCCGTAGGGCCTGGACTGCTTAAGGAAGGTAATGTCACAATTTTTGCACGTGTAAAATGTCATCCTAACTTTGGGCCGACTGACCCAAGGATTGAGCTGATTACACGGAGCACGGACTGGCGTAGATAGATATGAGATGGAGTTGAATTTTGGACTAGACTGCCAGCCCAATAATAACAAGTCAGCAAACTCCTCCGTCTTTAGAGAGCCACGTGACAAAAGAGATCAAAGAGTAGTTAAGGTAAAACAATTGCAATCATTTGTTTTAGAAAATGAAGGTAAAATTTGAAATGATCTTGGGTTTATTGCGAGTTAATAACATGATAGTGGAGTATCTTTAATAGTTGAAGGGGTTGATTGATAATATGATTAGTTGCATACCAAAAAGAGAAATGAATTTGTTTTTTGTTAATTAATTGTATACTAAAATTTAATCTCAAGTTAATTGGGTTGGTTGTATGAATTCATATTTTTCCATTTGAAATGATCCTGGATCATATTTTCAAAGAAATGTAAGGCCTTTAGTCATATTTGATAAATTTTAACACAAATGATACAATTTAAATGTTAATAATTTTTTTAAAATTAGTTATATATAATAATAATTTTATGTTTTATAAATAAATTAATTAATTTAAGCAACAAGAATTTAATAGCAGTGAATATTTTAATTCTTTTAAGATTATATTTTTAAATTTTAAAATAAATTAAAATATTAATATATGAACATAAATTTTATTTTGTGTGCTTAGTTCTTTTTATTTGAGTTCGACAAGCTTGAATTTGAATGGGGTATTCTATTTTGCTTAGGGGCCAATGGGGCTTTCGGTTGAATAAAATAGAATCATATATAGACCTGGTCCATCTAATTCAGGTACACAACTCTTTGACTTGGCCCCCCCAATATTTGTTGATATTAAATGTAGATGATCATTTTATATGCTACTTTGATAATATAATGATATGTAAAATAAATATAATTAATTAATTAACAAATTTATTTTTATATAATTATTTTTTAAATGTAAACATACTCTCATATTTCTATCCAATCTAAATTTAATTATTTTAAATGTATATATGCTCAATGTAAGATTTTTTTAAAAATTTTTTCAATTACATTACAACAAAGGTTATAAGCTTGTTATAAAAAAAATAACTTTATATAATTTTACATTCATATTATTATTTTTTAATAGTACAATGATTCATATTATTATAATTAATATATATACTCATACTTGAAAACAGATATCAGAAAATTATTGTGAACAAGTCATTAAACATATGAAAACTATTTTGATTGGTGATTATAAAAAAGTGTATTTAGTTTACTACTTCTTCAAGTGATATGTCAAAATTTTCTACCTTTCATTTTGTCTCTAATAACTGATTTAACCATTTTCTGATGTATGATACAACTAAATTATCATGCATCATTTTTAGAAGTTAAATTCTTTATAATCGAGTTTAAATCAAAATTTTAAATCGAAAAAAAAAATGATCTTTTCTAATCATCTTTGATAACATCATGACGTCCATGTCTCCTAATATAAAATTTTGGAGAGTTAAAAGGACTCTTTTTGGTATTACTAAAGATTATATATATATGCTTACTGCAACATTTTGCTGTAAGGATAGCTACGCACTTTGTCGAATACTGCATATAATTATAGTATCAAAATCTCTGATTATTCCAACTGTTGGAAGTTGGAATAATTAAGTTGGTTTGTAAAGGATCGTTTTCTTCTTATTAATTTATCGTTAGTCGAACAATTATGACCTCTAAATTTTTTTAGATAAATTTTGTTGGACCAAATTGCTAGTCAAGACCTATAGCCACAAACTGAACTATTATTATAAAATGCAGTGCAACTCACGAGTGACCTATAGCCAATTGTTTTCATGCTGATATATGATATATTACCTTTACATCTATATGCGCTCTGCCATATAAGTACTGGAAAAATCTAGTCGTTAATCTCATGAAGTTTTTTCCCTTTTTTGAAGATACAGATGCCATGAGAAGAGGACTAGTGAACAAATAACTCGTCTTTTTGCTGACATATAGTAAGCAATTCAATTGAATTGCAGGAATCTTCAATCACTTTGTCCATTTTAGAACGTTGAATATGCAACTTTATTACTATTCTGCCTATGCTTTTTTTTTTTAAAAAAGATAACTTAACCGGTATGATTCCAGTTTCGAACCGGCCCTAAATACCAATATAGTACAAATTGCAATCGTATTCAATACAGTAATTTAAAATTTATAAATTTTTATTCACATGTATATCATTTTTCATTTGGCCAAAATTACTATTCATAATATTCATAAAAATTTGGAAGCAATCATTTTTCAATTCGGCTTTTGCATATCTCCCTCAAAATTCTTTTAAACTTTGCGGAACTTCTCTTTTTTGACAAACTTTCAGTTCTAATACTACTTAATGGGAAAAAAATAGGGTTGGATAGTGCAGAATTGCAGCTAAAGTGGCTAAAAAAAATATTAAAGAAAATTAAACGCATAAATTTTTGCATAAAAAACCGCAAACAAATCAAGTAAAAACCACAAATAAGAGTAAAATAACTTCACAATGAAAAATAATGAGTTTACAATTTCTTTCTATTCGTACAGAAAAAGAATAATAATACTTTCTCTAGAAATAGAAAAAATATATATTCTCTATATTTTTCTCACAAGAAGCTCTTCCGATCTTTATTATTTTTCTCTAGATAAGATGATGAAAACCTTGCATTTGAGCTTGTCTTAAAGTGCATATTACAGCTTGCAAAATACAAGTTATAACCATTCAATTTCATATTTTCTGCATCAAATTTAATGTAGCAATTTTATTTTTTTTTTTTGGGTTAAAAGTTATGGACGAGGCATAGACTCAATATACACGCTTGCATATAAACAAGTTTTACGATAAAGTATGTTTGGTATTGCTACTATAGTAATTTTTGGGTAAAGATTTTGAAGATGTTTTATTTTTGATAATATATTTTTGTAATTTAATTTTTTTAGCTAAAATTTAATTTTAGAACATTAAAGTAAATTAATAAGATAATTAAATTATTTTTTACAATAACTAAAAATATTATATTTTAATCAATAATTAGAGCTTTGTCGTGTAATGGTAAGCCTAATGTACTCGAGATTATGATGTATGCAACGGTGGATTAATCGACATAAAAATTTAACAACCGAGTTGATTGTGAGAATCGTGGACTGTTAGATGAGAGGGATCCGTGGATCATCAATATGACTCTCGTATTAAATTTTGCACAAATTTGCCAACCAAGCATTAGAATGTCTTAAATTCAATTTCCTCACCGACCATTATAATGAGTGACGGCACTATATTGTATAATAGTGGTACTACTGTGTATATATTAGGAGCATAAATTGACGAAAGCCTTTATTAATGGTTTGAGATTCCTTATAATGTTAGTTCCTCCATTAATGAATTCCACTCCATTATTTGGTTGCATAAAAAGTTGGTCTCTAAAACTGAATTCATGGGCCTTCAACTTTTCAAGAGAAGAAAACATGTATGGAAATAGGCTAAATAATTTATTGATACCATGATAATATATGTATTTATGCACCATGGTGGAATGCCACATAAATACACAGAAAATGGTAAAAACATAAATAATAAGCACTGGGGATATTGTCTATTTGAATAAAGCTAAGATCATACCCGCCTAATTAGAAATATATAGCAATATATTTCACAGGAGATGACAATGTGTGAAACTGAAAGAGTAAAATAATATATGAGCGCATTTATATCCCGTACGTGCTTAATTAATTGATTGATTAATGTCCAGTACCGCTGGTAGGGCTAGTTGAATGACCAACTCCTGGACTGTGACCAGGATTTGTGGGTCGAAAATCGTCACTCTCCGCATCCATTTCCACTAAATTGGCACGATGGAAGTTGAAGTTTTGGGCACTTGCACTCTCCTTTGGGATCTTCATCAGCCTTTCCTCTGTGGAAGTGATTCCATAAGATAACACTAATGTCATGACCAAAGCAATAGACAAAATGAACTTAATGTTGGCCATGGAAAAATAAGCAGAGTGATATTTTTTTAAAAGTTAATTTAACTTATAGCTCAAAGCTAATAAAATGAGAGATATAGAGAAGAACGAGAGGTTTTTGGTGCCTGCAAGCTATTGTCTTCTTGGGTATATATAGACCCTAGAAGGTGGAATAATAGTGCAAATTACGTACCGTAAGTAATTATACTTCTACAAAATGGAATATGGGAAATTTTAAGTGCTAGATGGTCCGATTGAAATTCAAAGCTTTCATCATTATGTTTCCCAAGATTCTCTGTGGAAGGGAAATATTTATTTTTAGTATAATTTTGCATGATCCATGCAGATATATAATATTATGATATGTACATTACTTTTATTTTGATTTATGAGATTGCTTGAACAAAAATGGACCTTGCTCCATTGAAAGTGATATCATTAAAATTAAGCTAGTTGCACCCACTTGCTAGCTAATGAATTAGTCTTTTCTGGTATGAAATCAATATCATTTTTTGGGTGTTGCAACCAATACCAATTTAACTTGATGCTTCAACTGCTCGAAAGTTGCTGGACTCATTGTTTTGGCATCATATCTGACGTGCATATATACATATTGACCACTGATACATACATGATCCCATTGACACATCTTTCAACTTTGAAAGTGATATGTATAGCTAAAAGTACATGCATATAGACACTGGAATTAGAGTTACTTGTCCATCGATGTATGGCTATATTTTCTAACCTTTTTGCATTCTAACCAAGGATTTATGTATGGCTGGCTTCCAGCTGGTCATCATGCATGCATGTAATAGACATGTACTAATTAAGTTATTACATATTAATTAATCATTACTTACCCTTTCTTAGTTTATTTAAGGTGTATTTAGGAGACATATGGACACATATGTAAGCATGATGTTAGGTGAAGTATACATATGAATATGCTAGAATTTCCATCATTCAAAGTTTCAAGCTGCTCATAATATATTCTGTGGAGTAACAAAATTTCAAAGAATCACGCATTCTCATTTTGACTTGGCAGATCAGATTCAGTGGCTGCAATACAAGGTATACTTACAAAGCAATATATAACATATATATATATATATATATTGCCATTGTTTGCTTTGCTATGTAGCTAGCTAGTGCAGCAGATTTCTGCAAGAAAATCTGTTGGTTATCATGATCAAAATCAATCAAAATCAAAAGGCAGGATTCGTGTGGGGCTCTTGTGGAAGTACGCATTCGACCACAAGTACTAGTGCTGCTAATTGTACATAAATAGTTTATGAAGAGTGTGAATTGGCTTGATTAATTAGTAGGTATTATAGCATGTAAATTATCAGACGATTGAGATGACAGAGGCAATCTATTTAAGCACTAATGAAGCTTTGTGTCATGAGCCAGAATCTTTCATTTAACTGTATAATAATAGTAGGTTCCATCCTATTCTATATGTCACCTGTCATTGAAGGTTGCTATGCATGTTTTAGTTAATGTTAAAAGTGCCAAGTCAACGACTGTATATGAATCTGGAGAATACATATGCACCTTACTAGGTTTGGAGTAGCTTCATGGTTTTTGGGAAGAGATAGAAGAAATATCTAGCATTAGCAATCTAGCTCGAGTCATTTTTTAATTTAATCATATGATTAAGAGAAGATTATTAATATTATTTGACTAGCAAATAATTGATGAAGATCTTAATGCTTTTGCTAAAGTTGCTGGTGATCGTGACTAAGTGCGCATTAATTTTTCAAAGCTTTTACCGTGAAAAGAAAGGTCCACAGCCTTTCAAACCCCACGGAAAGCCTCAAGGATTCATGGCTGTTATATAATAATTAGTGTATAAATATAATCATCTGTGTATTAGTAGTAGTACAAATTAACCTTTCTCTAGATGTTTTGAAATTATTATTTGGGTATGTTCTATGATGCCTTAATTACGGTATAGTGCCGTTGTATAAAACTTTAAATTATGTGTATAATTAATTAATTATTTATAATAATTTTATCAAAAATAAAAATTATTTAAAATAAAATAATTACACACTCTAATAAAATTATTGTCATTATCATCTTGTAACACAATATTGCACAAAACATTATAGTATTCACCATTTGAATTATTATTGAAAAAAAAAATCTCTGTTGATATTGAAATTGTTAATTTGAAAATTATTGTAATTATCATCTAGTAATACGATACTGCACAAAACATTATAGTATTCACCATTTGAATTATTATTGAAAAAAACTTTGTTGAAATTGAAATTGTTAATTTGAAGCTATTATAAATTAGTACAATGAATTTAATATATGTAATCATAAAAACTTCAAAACAATTTGTTTTTACAAGAAAAAAGTAATATCAAAGAAAAAAAGGGAGAAAGAGAGAAATCTCACATCTATTGGGTGCATTATTTCTATTATGAGTTAGAAGCATTTGATATCATGAGTTGATGCATTGCTTATTTTATTTGCTAATTATTAATTAATTTATAATGAATATTAGAGTGCTGTATAATATTGTGGTGTTATCTCCACTGCTTCAGTTGTTTAAAAAAAAAAAAAAAACAATTTCAAATTGTTGTTTTCAACAATCTATCTAAAATAGTGTTTGTGGAAAAGATATGTGTGTTACAATTTCAATGCCACGCGGACTCTTTCTTTCTATGTTGCTTTGCTTACTGCGAGTTTGAATTTACATTCTAGCTGAAAATGAAAATGTAAGGAAATGGTGGCTGGTTGGCTCCTCAAGTTGGGGAAGTGCCATCAATCCATTTGGACCGTAGAGAATGGGCATGCGCCCATTAGTCACCAACTGTGATCATAACAAGATATGGGATGTGGAATTTTTGTTGAGAGAAAGATGTGGACCGACAAAACCTCGCCGTTGAAAGGGCCGAAAATATAGGAATCGTAATAAGGCATCTAAGGAATCTTTGAAAATAGCATTTTGCTTCGATGCCTTTCTTCCATGATCGTCTAGTTGCAGTGGAGACAGAACATATTTACAATCACTATTTTTATTTTTACATTTTTTTTTCTTTTTAAAATAATTTTTTATTTAAAATTTTCTTTTTATAACTATCTCTTTTTCCTTTTCTACTCCTTTAATTTTTATAATATCTTTTTCTCAATCATAAAATTTGTTTACCTTTGTCAATTATACAACTCATTTTTCACCTTAAAAACCCCATTTTACAATTTCATCGTAAACTCCAAATACTTTATATCAAAATTAAGTCATCAATTGAAGATAAATATTTTTAGTATTAGATAGTTTTAATCTTTAACTTTGAGTAAAATTAAAACCACTCTACAATCATTTAAAATTCAAAGTAAATTAAAATTTCATGAAACAAAGCAATTAAGCAAAAGAAAAAAGAAGTAAAATGAGAACTGTACTAGAGGCACGCGTGCACACACACACACACATATATATATATATATGTAAGATCAACATAAATAAAAAATACTTAATTCTCATTACTTTAAGACAAATTCCAAAGTTAAAAAGTTCAACTATATAGACCATAAAATAACCATATTTTGTTGAGGAACAACAATAAATTTCTCATTATGAACACTTATTTTTTATGATCCTATTCAAGAGCAAATGCATGATCAGATTCTAAAGATGCTAATTAAAAAAAAAAAAAAAAAGAAGAAAACTTTAGGATTGCAATAGTAACTTGCAAAAAGAATGTGTAAATTTAGATATAAAAGGGGATGCACATAAGTAATAATGATGAAAAATGTAATTTATTTAAAATGTATAAATAATTTAATTTATCAAATTTTATGGTGAGTGTAAATAGAGGTGAGCAAAAACTGGACCGAGCGGAAAAAATTGACCGAACCAAGTTGGTTTGATTTGGTTTGGTTCAATTTGTTCCTTAAATAAAATTGGTTTGGTTCAATTATAATTTTAAAAAATTTTAATTTTCGGTTTAGTTTTTTAGATAAAAAAATTGAAAAAACTGAAATTATTAATAAATCAAACTAATTTGAATCAAACCAAATTTCAAATATATATAATTTAATCAAATCAAACCGAACCAAAAATTTATAGATTTGGTTCGATATATAAGCGTATAAATTTCGGTTTAATCGTTTGATTAATTCAATTTTTTTAAAATTTTTTATACGATTTGATTTTAAATGTATAAAATTTGATTTATTAAAGTTTGATAAAAAATTGAACCGAACTAGTCGAATTAATCGTTTGCTCACCCAAAAAGTGCAAAGATAAGAGAATTAAGGGTTGGTAAATAAAATTCTCCATACATCTTTTGACCAAAAAAGCCCACTAGGTGATACGTGGGCCAGCGAAGTCCAGCCAACCACTGAAGTTAGGATCATTGTACTTAGCCAATTCTAGCACACGGCCGAGTGTAATTCCAAATTGAATTTTTATTGGAATCCAATCAATAATTGGGAGTTTGAAAAATGAGACAATAAAATTATGATTGATCTGAGTCTAATTTTGAGTTGATTATTTGAAATTATTTAAAATTAGACTAAAAATCAAATATTTAAAAAATAAAAAAATCGGTCTCAAACTATGATGAGAAATTATTTATACTAAATTAAATCAATTTTTGAATTCAGTTTGATTTGAATTTCGAGACTAATTGATTGATTCGATTCAATTCAGGTATTCAAATATTCATATACATTTCATGCAATCTATTTTTTAACATTTCTTAGGATATTTATTTCAAATAATTAAAATAATTTATTATTTAAAATATAGAAATATTTTTTTATGGATAGATTGAGAGAATTTTTTTTAAAAAAAAAAGATTAAAAGATCTTATCAATTTAAATTTAAAATTTAAATATAAAATTAAATTTCTCATATAAAAAGTATATAATAAATTTAAATATTTTTAAATGAATATGGGGCTAAATTGAATAAAAAAATAAAAGTATCATCTTAATTAAGTTCTAAACTTATTTTTTTAATTTATTAAACTAATAAAAAAAGTATTAGGGTTAATATACTTCAATATGTACTTTAGTCTATTCTAATTTTAGTTTTGAGTATAACTAAAATTAATTAATGAAATTAGAGAACAATTAATGAAAAATAATGCAATATCTTTCTTCTTCATATTATTTGTAGCTTTTCAATTTGAGAATCAAAATTTCTACAATACAAACAAAACATTAAAATTTTTTTATAAATGGTGGTATTTGATATGATGGGAAATAGGAAAAACATTGATCATCATCGTTATTATCATCATCATCATCTTCTTTTTCTTCTTCTTAAACAAATATAAAAACGAATTAAACTCTAAGGAATTTAATTGGCATATTTGACTTGATAAAACATCGTAAAGACATTGATGCTATATTCCTTCTTCAGCAAGGGGCTTTAAAGTCGCAAAAATGGTAATCACCTTATTCCTTTACTTATTTTGTTCATTTATAGTAGTTTTCTAGAATTTTATTCATCAATTTTATATTTTATTTTTGAGAAAAATATTGGAGAAAATAAACTTCTTTTTGAGAATTTTAATTTTAATTTTTCAAAAATTTATTTGCTTTAATTTTTTATTTTTATTTTCTATTATAAAAATTCAAAAATTAAAGTTATTTTTAAGTATATATATATATATATTTGAAAGATAAAAATAAGTTATTAAAATCATCAAAAATAGTTTTTATTATTTATTTTTGAGTTAATTACAATAAATCTTCTGACATTTGTTATAATTAATTTAATCATCCTCTAATTTTAATTTCATATGAAATGCCCTTGATGAATATTTCGTTACACTAAACATCTTTTTGTTTAAAGCCATGAATTTTTTTCATTTAATGATGGTGAAATAATTGGCATGTTCTTTCTTCTAAGGCTAGATCTCTAATAACTAATTGAACTATTATTGTCTTTATTTGTTTCTACACTCTCTCTCTCTCTCTCTCTTAAAAGATCTTTATTCTCTCTCTCTTAAAAAATTTCTCTTTGTCTGACACAATATATCCCTTTCTCTCTGCAACCTACAATCCCAATTATATGTTTATATCAAGTTTAGAGTTTGATTTTTTTGATTAAAATACTATTGAGCATAAAAGAGAAAGTGCAAAGTTTACTAAGGGAAGAACAACGATAGTGATGACATAAAAAGAGTTGAAGGCTACATAATTATGAAAATTATATAATAATTATACTTGAAAATGGAGTGCTGAGGTAGTATTTGAAAGACAAAAACTTGATTTCTATATGCATTCATTTACTAGGGTTAGAATTGTATTTATGTGATTGATGAGTGTTTCAAGATAATGATGGTGTTTGGAAATGTAAGGATTCTTTTTGGAACGAAAACTATCACAAGGCATGAAACTATAAATTTTTTATTTATCATAATATAATAGGCATTAGACTTTATTTTTAGTGTTGTAGAAGTATGACTTAAGTAGATGCTGATGGATGAGGAGTGCATATTGTACTTCAATTATAAGGATGAAACAAGGTGGAGGTCAAGCAGGGTGGGATTGATGTGGGAGATAGTAAGTGAATGAGGGTAGGGTTTATGTGCATAATTTTTCTATATTGCTTGAAGATATTATGGAAGTTCTTAGTAATATGTAGAGTGAGCCAATTGTAATCAATGACCTCAACAAGCCTCTAATGCCAAATGAGCCGAATGAGTATCTAATGCCAAAAGAGACCAATATAATATATTTACACCCTGAGATATATACCCATTATCAACTGACTAAGTCCATTAATTCTAATTTGCCACCTTGGCCAAGTTATCCTAATTAATCATATGAGACCAACGGGCCTAGTATGACATTTGACCCTAATGAGCCTAGTATGACAATTAACCCAACTCAACAAAATGACCTTAATCCCTTAAATTTCTTTAATCCCCTCAATCATTCTAATCCTAAGTAGAGAAAAGGTAGGAGTAGAGGCAGAATGACTAAGTGGGGGGGCTATACTCTCAGGTGGTAGATTTGCTAATGATGGGGGTGGAGGAAAAGAAAGAGGTAGGTTAATTGGGGATACAACTGCTACTAGAGGTACTAAAGAAGGATTGAGTACTGCTAAAAAGAGCAGGAGGCAAATAGGGCAAGGTCAGATGGTGATGATGAGTCAGATGGTGATGATGAAGACTGATTATAGAAAAGGGGAAAGGTTAGTTTAATAATGAGAGTTTAGATACCTCTGAAAGTGATGCATGATATCTACATCAATATAATGATGGTTTGAGTGATATTGATTTTATTAAATAGGGGAAATATGTTTAGTTAATTAGGTATGGAGGATATTGAGTTGGATGGTAGTTTTAGAAGAAAAAGGAAAAAGCACATTGGTTTAGATGCAATTTGTGCTAGTGACTGGAAGTGAAATGGGGAAGGGGATAAGAATTTAAGAAAGGGGATATGTTTATGGATATGCATGCATATAGAGATGTACTCATTGAATATAAAACAAGAATGGTTATATGGTAACAAAAGTAAAAAAAATAAAAAAATAAATAATGAATGAAATATAGTTCTTTGGAAGTGTGCAGCAGTAGATTGCATTTTTAGAATTCATGCATTAGTTTTAGAGGATAATAGAACATTCATAGTGAAGACTATTAGGCTTGACCATACATGTTCTAGGCCATTTGGCAATAAAAACCCTTATGCCACAACTTCGTGGGTTATATTCAAACTATTAAAAAAACTCAATACTGACCCAAACATGAGCTAGGACCTAATGATTTTAAAGCTGAGACAAAAATGGGGAGTAAAAGTTCATATATGGCAGTTTTATAGGGCTAGAACTAAAGTTAGAGTGCAATATGAGGGCATACACAGAGACAGTTTTAGAAAGCTAAGAAAGTATATGAACAATATGCTGGAATTCAATCCTAGTAATGTTGTGAAATTCTAACTAGCTGAGAAAAATAACCATAATGATCCCACAAAATTTTTTCGATTGTTTATATGTTATAATGGGATGATAGATGGATTCAAGGAAAGGAACAAACCATTCATTAGGATAGATGGATGACATTTGAAAAATGCAATTGGTGGGGTTTTGCTCAGTGCAATAACACTTGATGGCAACAAAAAAGTATTGCCTATTACAGTTGCTATAGTGTAGTAAGAATGTGTTGACAGTTGGATGCGGTTTTGTGAATTGCTAAGAAAATGTCTAAGGGATGAATACAATGTTAACATATTAATATTCATGTCAGATAAACAAAAGATATGTTTACTGCTTTATATTTATTGCATTCATGTCTTAATTTTGTTGTGCAGGATAATATCACAAAAATGCATTGGTTTGTTAATGTTAAGGTATAATTGATGTTGGATCCGCCATTTTCCCTACTGAATCACATAAATGTATCAATGTTAACCATTTTCCTTGTTGTATCAATCATTTGTTACTTGAGCCTACTTGTTGGGAGGGAATGAATGAAATAGAAAAAAAAAAGATGATGCATATAAAATATTTCATGGATATTTCTAAGGAGAGGTGGAGAGTAGGAATGTCTATTCTGCTTTTTGTAAGAGTAAACACACAATAAATAATATGACAGAGTCCTTCAATAATTAGATAAATAAGATTAAAGGATTGCCAATTGTGCAGTTGTTTGATGCAGTTAGGTAGAAAATAGATAGTGAGATTGTAAAATGGTATGCTAAAAACTGTATGTGGGATGGAAAAGTCACACCAAATGTCATGAAGACTTTAAGTAGTATAGCCAAAGAAAGCAAAGTTTGCACCATTTTACTCAAAATAAAAAGAAAATAAAGATGAAGAATATGAGGTGAAAGAAAGAGAGTTCAAAATTGCTATAAAATTGAATGAGACAAGGGTTATTGTTCAAAAAATCCAAACCTCTACGTATTTTAATAATTATATCTAATTTTTTAATTTTAGCAACTAATTTTGTAATGGTTTTGACAATTTAGTCAATTTGAGATTTTGATCAAAATTTCATTTAATTTTGACCAAAATCTCAAATTGGTTATAATTGTCAAAACTTTTACAAAATTATCTAAATTTATTTAAATTAAAAAAAATTAGATATAATCGTCAAAACATGTAAGAATTTAGATTTTTTAATCAATAAGCCACGAGAGAAAATATAGTTGCAAAATAGTGAGGAATAAGTAGATTACCCTCTAAGCTTGCAGCAAAATACACCGGGCATAATAGACACAGATTGAAGACTATTATGACGATTACTACTCAGTCTCCACGTAACTAAGGGCTTATAATGGTGTCATTGACTCTGTGGCTTAATAAAATATAAAAGTAGATAATGAAAGTCAAGTCATCCTACCGCTCGAGAAAAAAAAAAAAAAAAAAAACTTGAAAGATCTAAGAGAAATACGGTTAGGCGAGAAGAGAAGGAGCCACACACGTTACGTGTAAGAAGTGTATGGAAGGAAGGACACAGGGCACAATAACAGAACATGGCTGAAACTATAACAAGAAAAATGGTGTGTGTGTGTGTGTGTATATATATATATATATAACTTCTTGATAGTTGGCTTCCATATGCATATATTGTGATTGTGAGGTGTAAAACATCTAAATTTTATGGTGCTGAAAACAAGTGTAAAGAGGAGGTAGGAGAAAACAAATAAAGACTGAAATATCCATTCAAAATTCTCAAAGGCAGTATATGGCTGATAGTATAGTAGCTAACAATGGTTCTTCTACGGCTGAAAATTGGATACACAAGGCATTTTGAAACTTTTTATCCGTGAATATATAATATATTTTGAGATTTTTTAGTTATTATGATTTTTTGTAGTTTTTTAATTGTAATATAAATGATGGAAGCACTATTTCTCACGTCATTTTTGCTTTATATGATTATATTTAAGCCAACATGGTCACATGCTTAATTTTTTTAATCTGGGTACTTTGATATTATAGTGAATCAAATAGAAAAATCATTATAATATTTAAGTGCATTGATATTTAATAAAATAGTACATAATACTATTTTATGGAAATGAAATTGTTATTTTTAATACTTATTATGTTTTAAATATATTTTCTATCAAATATGTTTGGTTTGCATAATAGATTGTGCAGATATATTATTAATTTTTTGAGCAATATTATAACTTTTCATTACAAATTAATTCACTTTATGCCGCTTCCATATTAAAAGTATTACATTGCTTCGCCCTTCATTATTCCCATTATTATACTAAAAGACACTTGCAATTTAAACTATTATATTATGACAATATTTACCTTTACAATTATTATACTATTGGGCACTCCTAATGTAATATATGTAAAAAAATAAAAATAAAAATCACTTCAATAAATACATTTACCAATATGAAAATAAAGCAAAAAAAAAAGATATTGCATTTAAATAATAATTATTGTAGTTGGTATCCATCATCAATAAGTCAAAACAGTCCACACCTAACATCTCAACTATAATTATATTAAGAGACTCCTTATTATACTACCACTAAATTATACTAAACCTTCATAAGTAAAAATAGGATAACAATCGCAAAAATATTAGAGTAAACATCAAAACAAGCAAATAAATATCTTTAAGTAGCTCACTTTATTATCTACACTTTCCGACTTTAATATAATTCTTTGATTTTCTTCCTTTATTTGTATAATTTCATCATATACATCATGAATTTCAACTATTAAATCTACTCCTTTGTACTTATGAATTGGATTTTTAACATTTTGAGTCGCTTTCAAGCTAAATGGCTCAGGGGACTCGTACCATTTTAATCACCCTCTACCAGTCCTATTTATGTAAATATAAGTTTGTTTGGATTTGATACAATTTAAAGATTTTTTTTTTACTTTTTTAGATAAAATTTTTTTTAATGCAATGAAACATTCATCACATAACATTTCATATCAGATTGAAATTAAAAAGTTGACTCAATTAAATATGATAAATATTTTAAAATTTTATAGTAATTAACTTTTATTTTAAAAAATATATATTTTTTAATTTTAAAAAATAAAATTCAAGACACATTATACTAAAATCTCTCGCTCTTTAACAGTATGTTTGGATTAAGAGTTTAAAAGAGAATGAAATAAAAGAGATTGGTTTATAAAATGGTTTATATTGGGATGAGAGATGTTGGAGTAGAATGAATTGATTTTTAAGTGTTTATTAAACCCGTCCAAGCCTACCCCAAAGTGTTTGCTAAACCCATCAAAGCCTATCCCAATCCGTATATTAAAACACTTCAAATCCGGGTGTTTTCACAAGATTAAACTCAAATCATTCATTTTCATATTTATTATCTAAAACACAAATATAATTTAACACTATTAGTTCAAATTAAATCCATTCATTTCATTCTATTATTAATCCTTTCGATTCTTTATAAACCTACAGTCCAAAACAGAGAGTGTAATGATCAATTTTAGCACATAGAGCCACCATATTTACCTTGCGATGCAGTCCACGTAGACAAGTTAATCAAATTCAAAACGAAAGAGTTTTGTAATCCAAATCAAACGGTCGCCCAAAACGTGGGCGGTAGGCTTTGCTTTAAAGTTGGACAACCAATCACTTATTAATTAATAATAATCAGGGGAAAAATAAAAATATATTATGTTTATTAAATTATTATTATTATTATTTTTTAAAAAAAAACGTCTGCGAGTGAAGGGGCAAGGAGGCGTTGTACAAGAAATATGCCTGTTAATGTTGGAGTCAGACATTCTGAGATGCCAAGTCGGTTTAAGCTACCTGCCCATTTTCGATCTCTCTCTGTCTGCCGATCCCCTTTATCTCTTCTGGTATATCTTCTCATTTCCTTCGAATTTATTTTCAATATTCTTTATTATGTAGCGGAATTATTCTTTTTTCTTTGTCCTCTTTTTGCTTTTTCTATCACGGTGGTTCTTTTGTTTGATGCTTTTGAGGTAAACTCTAGCGTTCTGTTTGGTTGGTCAGAAAATGATTAGGATGTTAGGTATTCGGTTCATGTAACAAATGTTAACCCTTATTTTTACTTTTTTTTTTTTTATTTTGTTTGGATTTTGAATTCTTATACTTCTTCAAGTTCTGTGCTGCTCACTAACTAGCATTACAAAATTCTTAATTTTAGCAGTTCTTAATACTTTTCTTCTGTCTTTCTTTCCTTTTTTTTTTATTCATATATATTATTAATTATTATTTTGAACTGTGTGAACTGGATCCTGGAACGGGTCTTTGTGGTGTTTTTGGTGCTTGCGAATCCTGTTGTTTGAATTAATTATTGTTTCTGTGAGATTGAAGTAGTGGAAGATTTTTTTCCATGGGTTCTGATAGGTTACTATACAATCTTAGAATGGAGAGGGTGAGGACTATCTTCACACATACATATCCTTACCCACATGAGCATTCGCGTCATGCCATCATTGCTGTTGGTGTGGGTTGTCTATTTTTCATCTCTTCAGATAATATGCATACTCTTATAGAAAAGCTGGACAACAATGTTAAATGGTGGTCTATGTATGCCTGCCTGCTTGGTTTCTTCTATTTCTTTTCTTCACCATTTTTAGGGAAGACTATCAAACCCAGCTATTCAAATTTTAGCCGGTGGTGAGTGATCTAATCTGGAGCTCTTTCTTCTTTTGTCGTTTATTTATGCATTTGTTAAGCTGGCAATGTACCACTAGGAAGATCCTAAGAGTATTAATATATTTTGCAGGTACATAGCTTGGATTTTAGTCGCAGCTCTGTATCATCTCCCTAGTTTTCAGTCAATGGGAGTAGACTTGAGGATGAATTTGTCCTTGTTTTTGACAATATATGTATCTTCTATTTTGTTTCTTCTTGTCTTCCACATTATTTTTCTTGGCTTATGGTATGTTGGTCTTGTTTCTCGTGTTGCTGCAAAGAGGCCAGAGATCTTGACCATTCTCCAAAATTGTGCAGTAAGTCCTTAGAGAACATATTCCTGTATATCATGCAACATGTTTTATTTTCTTTAATCCTCTGGTGGTCATTGTTCTCTTTCCCTTATCTTTTATTAGGTTCTCAGCATAGCCTGTTGTGTGTTTTATAGCCACTGCGGTAACTATGCTTTTTTGAGAGAGAGACCGCTTTCAAGAAGAAATTCTCGTTGGTTCTCTCTTTGGAAGAAAGAAGAGAGAAACACATGGCTTGCAAACCTAGTTCGCATGACTGAATTAAAAGATCAATTCTGTTCATCTTGGTTTGCTCCAGTTGGGTCTGCGAGTGATTATCCACTTTTGTCCAAGTGGGTTATTTATGGGGAGGTAAGCGCATTTACTGTTGTAAATTTTGATTTATCATATCTCGCTGTTAGCATTTTGAGCACAATTCTGGTTTTTTTTCCTTGTCTTAATATTTCTATATTTTGGGTTGTGGTTTATGATTTGCAGTTAGGTTGCAGTGGAAGTGGATGTGCAGGATCATCTGATGAAATCTCTCCTATATACTCATTATGGGCCACTTTTATTGGGCTTTATATTGCCAATTATGTGGTGGAAAGGTCGACTGGGTGAGTGGTGATTTTATGACTTGATGTAGGATGTATAGATAACACCAGTCATTGATTGTTTCTTGACACAGACAAGGTCATAAAGCATATTTTGCTCGAATGTAATTTTTTAGTTCACTTAATAGTTGGACTTTTCTTTTATTCTATCTTTCCATTGATGTGCCTGAGTTCTAGCATATTATAGGAATGATGAGAATTGATATCTTCAGGAGCTTTTTCATTTTTCATTTTTCATTTTGCTTTTTCCTCCCTCCCTTCTGGGAAGTGTATAGAAGACACCCTTGTTCGAGGGTTGATTTTCCAATACAATTATGCTTTTTTGTGTTAAAACAACTTTTTAAAATTCCCCCCTTCTATGTTGGTTTTTTTTGCTATTTTACACTTGTGATTATCACCTTAAGAACCTTCCTCCCAAAGAATCTAGCTAGGTTTTTATTATTTTGACCATTTGATTTATTATGCTAATTCATTATTGGAAAACTTTCTTCTTCTTCTTCTTCCTTGCTTGGTTCAATATTCAGGAAAAGTGGTTGATTTTGTATGTTCCATTGATTTTTCTCTATTTCATTTCAGTTCTGTTGAAAAACCCAATGAAAAGAAAAGAGGAAAGGGTATTTGGTTGTTCTGTTTCATTAATCTCATTTGATAGCTTTCTATTTTTTTAATGGCCATTGCTTTATATGCCTTTCTTATTTTTGGAGTCATCATTGCCTGATGGTGTTTCAAAAGACTTTGTTTTTGGCAACTCTTCTAAAGTTTTGCTTTGCTTCCAATTGATTTCTGCCAATAAAAAGGTGGGCTCTTTCTCACCCATTGTCGGTTCAAGAGTATGATAAATTGAAGAAAAAGCAAATGAAGCCTGATTTTTTGGATATGGTTCCTTGGTATTCAGGGTATATGCTTATTCTTTCCCCTTATTTTGCTCCTTTTTTCATTTTGGTTGTGTTAATGAGGTCAGAGACACTGTAATCCTTGTCCTAAATTTGCTTGTGGTTATTTGTTGCAGAACATCTGCTGATTTGTTCAAGACAGCCTTTGACCTACTGGTATCAGTAACTGTCTTTGTTGGTCGTTTTGACATGCGAATGATGCAGGTATAATTTCGTACTAGATATATTCACTACCACATTATGTTTTTTACCTTCATATTTATGTGAATGAGCTAACTTGCATCTTACTCTTAGGGTATTTTCACAAGATATATTAAGCATTTACTAAATGAGATTTCTCTGCCAAACTTCTATCATATCTTTCTATGTTAGCTATAGTTCAGTTATCTATGATTATTCACGAAGGGAAACAGTATTTCTCTAGGATTAGAAACTATTTTTTGAGCAGACGAAAAGGCCATTGCCCAGTCTTGGTCCCGCGATAGCTGTTGTCAAGTGCAATGTTTTAACAATTTATTTTGGTATTAGGTTGATTTCATATGGTACCACAAGGGAAGCTTATGTTGTAATTTTATATTTGACATTAACCTCTATGTTGTTTTATTTCAAATTAGTCTAAGGGGCTTGTATTAGATTTATCTGCGTTGGTTGATATGATTACTGCATATTAATATCTTCTCTCTCTCTCTCTGTCTTTTATTTTTTTTATAATTATCTTCCAATCAAATTTCCATCTTATGTTGCATGTTTACTTGTTCCCATGAAACCATTAATGAGTTTGTGAGATATTATGCCTTTCCTTTTGTTTGTCGTCAGGCAGCAATGACCAAGGTTGAGGAGGGAGCGGAACATCGAGATCTTTTGTATGATCATTTTAATGAGAAGGAAGGTCTATGGTTTGACTTCATGGCTGATACTGGTGATGGTGGAAACTCGACTTATGCTGTGGCACGACTGCTTGCTCAGCCTTCAATTCGGGTTACTATAGATGATTCTGAGCATTCCCTGCTGCGTGGAAACTTACTTCTTATTGGAGGGGATCTTGCGTAAGTTTGATCAATTTTGTGTATATGATTTACATTAATTAATATTCATTGCTTTAAATTATTAGACCAGGATTAGCTTAATTTGATAAAATATAAATTGGCAGTGTTTGGTAGTCCTTGTACTTGCTATTAAAAGGTCCTGAAAATTAGTTTTAATGTCAATTACAGGGGTGGTAGGATTTGAATCTTTGATAGGACTAATTGTTGACGAATTTAGGAAAGTTGGTTGACAGTCTTGGGGTCTGAAAGTATTAACTACAAGTTTATTATGGTTTACTATTTAATAACATTTTTATTGGGTTGAAATCTTGCTGTTTTTGCCACAAGTACTAAATTAGATGTATTGTGTTGTAGTTTGATTTCTCATTGAGGATTAAAGCAAAGATAATTAATGACTGGGTTTTGGAAAATAAATTTGATGTAATAGGTTTCCAATTTGAAGGTACGATGAGTAAACTTTGTTTGATTTCAATTTTAGCATCATAACTTTGTCCACACCCATTGGAAAGTAGTGTTCTATATGGTGGCTTCCCTTCCAGCTACCATCTCCCTGCTCGGTTGACTTTCGCTTACTGTTTCTACTTCCACCTGCATTGGTTGACATTTTGTTGGGCATCAATCAGCTTGTTTTCATGTGTATGGCTCTTCGGATCTATACTTCCACTCTTTCGAGAGTAATTCCCTAAAAGCCTCTTTTGTTGATGAATTCATTGGGACTTTTATTAGATCATGCAGATCATTAATGTGTCTAAAACTACATATTGCTGTTTCTGAAATTTAAGGATTTCATCTGTTTTTATTTTAAATTTTTGTTCTTTCATTTATAGGATTGTTTTGCTCACAAGTACCTGTTAATCTGTAATGATAAGGGCATTTT
This sequence comes from Omphalea diandra, assembly GCA_949677035.1. Taxonomy (NCBI): domain Eukaryota; kingdom Viridiplantae; phylum Streptophyta; class Magnoliopsida; order Malpighiales; family Euphorbiaceae; genus Omphalea; species Omphalea diandra. The sequence goes on along the minus strand of CATIWR010638471.1, from coordinate 11,277 downwards.
TTTCTTGTTTTATTGGAGATTTTTAAGAGAGAGAGAGAGAGAGAGAGAGAGAGAGAATTGGGGGAGGTCAATATCAGGTTTGAGCCCTCAATCTTTTGCACTACAAGGCATACACGGTAAACACCACACCACTAGCCCAAATGACACAATTGAGGACATGTGAAGAAGGCGCATATGCAGTTATATTTTCTTTGTCCCAATTATTACCTGAGTGCTTGTGTTTTTGTAATTACATGATTTATGCAATTCTTTCCTAGTACTTATGCACTTGTTTAATTAACAATTTTATGGTTGTGTTATAGATATCCTAACCCATCGGCATTCACATATGAGAAGCGCCTCTTTTGTCCTTTTGAATATGCTCTACAGCCTCCACCATGGTATAAACAAGAGCATATAGCTGTAAACAAACCTGAGCTACCTGATGGGGTGTCTGAACTGAAGCTATATAATGGACCTCAATGTTTTGTTATTCCTGGAAACCATGGTTGGTTCTTGTTTTTATCATGAGCCACCTATAAATTTTCTCTTTTCATCTGTGAAACAAGCTTTTGGTCTTGTAAATTATTTGATTATATTTAGGCTAGCCCTATTTACACAACTAATTTAAAAAAGGAAATTGAAAGGACTAAAATACCCTTGATAAGTCATCCAATGAATTAAGTAAACATTCTCACCATTTCTTTCCCAAATCAAACTCAAAGAAAACCATTTTACTTATATGCTCTTTTTTTCTTAACATTCTCACCATTTGAATTGAGCAGGACTAAAACAGAATATATGTATTGTCATTTCAGCAATAGGAAGCAAGTTAATCATCATGGAGTTACCGTAGATGGAGCGGTAATGCCACAAAGCACACACTTCAAATATCTAGGGTCTATCCTCCTACAAAATGGAGAGACTGATGAAGATGTAAACCATATAATTAAATCAGAGTGATGGAGTAATGCAACTGGAGGCTTTTGCTGCAAAATACCTACAAATCTAAAAGGAAGATTCTCTAGAACAGTAATTAGGCTGGTCCTATTGTATGATTGTGAGTGTTGGGCAATAAAAAACATCATACTTCTGATGTGTAACAGAAATAAAGATGCTAAGGTGATGTATGGCCATATAAAGATGGACCATATTTGAATTGGAAGTAACAAAATGGAAGTGGGATCTGTAGAAGATAAGATTTGGGAAGGTAGATCAACATAGTTTGATCATGCATATCATAGACCAATAAATGCTTCTGTTCAAAAATAGAAAGGTAGACCTAAAATAACATGGGATGAAAAAATAAAAAATATACATATTCACTGATATTATATCTTACAGAGGATGTAGCCCAAAACCGTGTGAAGTGGGGTTTCTTCTCATTGAAAGGTTCTCTAACCTTGACTTTGTTGGTTTTTGTTTCTATCTTGACAGATTGGTTTGATGGACTCCATACTTTCATGAGGTACGTATGCCATAAGAGTTGGTTGGGTGGGTGGTTTATGCCCCAGAAGAAGAGCTATTTTGCTTTGCAACTTCCTAAGCGATGGTGGGTTTTTGGTCTTGATCTAGCACTCCATAATGATATTGATGTGTACCAGTTCAAATTCTTTTCAGAATTAATAGTAGAGAAGGTACTTTTTTCTTTATCTTTTTGTCCACAAATTGATGTGCTTTGCAGCTAAAATTACAAAAGCAGATAAGACTCATGGTGTATTGCTATTATTGTCACAGTCTCATACACATTGACATGGATGTTGTGCCCATGAACTCTTATTTCCATTTAAGTATGCTCAATATAACTGTATTTACAAGGTTTAAAATGTATGGGTATAGACAACTTGTAATTCTCTCTAGCACTTAAGTTAGAAATAAATGATTGATCTTTGTGAGGGGGCTATCTCTTATGATATGAGGTGCAAAATGCAGAAGGGAGTTTTCCAGTTTTTTCGTAGATGGTTTCTACTAGTATGATAGGTTTTTCACTTTATTTTGTTGATGCAACAAGAAGTTCTGTGCTGCAGTATATTGGAATTTTCCACATCTTAAAAGCATAATTGATGTTGCTCTGTTTAAATCCATCTAACGTAGGGTGTAAAGACATGAACCATGTGTGTGCACATACCAACCATTAACATGCCTCGTGGCATAAGAGTGTATAATTTTATTGCTTTTGATAATGTCATATTCCTTGAGAAGACCGATTGTTGAACATTATGCGTCCGATGTCTTTGTGCTTTTGTTTTGTATGTCACTTTTGTTTGGATTAATACTTAAAAAGATTCTATCTTTTCTTTTCTGGAATGTATATTTATAAAATAATAGGCCATGCTGTTTGTCTGTATTTTTTTCAAGCTTTTTTGCCCTTTTGAGATTTCTAACTCCTGAGTGACACACTCGGAATTTTTAATGTGTTCTATTCTGGGCAGTGTATTTTGTCAATTTAAGATATATGTTGCAGAATGTATTTTAAAGGTCACATCATTTCTATTCTGATTTTTATCATGCTAAGAATTGCTAGTCCCAGTTAGTGGAGTAAGAAAAACCTTGTTCCACCAAATAATTTCCTAGTCACTCTAGATGGATAATTGATTGTTGGGTTTTGTCATTCCTCTAGTGCTGACTGACTTTCTCTCTCGTGATATGGTATTGGATCTTGTTGAACTGGAATTTGAAAGGGCCATTTTTAATTTTTTTACATTATTAGGGACATCTAGGCTAACTTATGAGGCGACATGTGATTGTACTTTCCTTCCTATTGATTGATGATATCATTTTCTCATCTCTTCAATTCAGGTTGGAGAAAATGACTCGGTGATCATTATGACACATGAACCAAATTGGCTACTTGATTGGTATTGGAATGATGTTTCTGGGAAGAATGTATCACACCTAATATGTTATTTTTTGAAAGGAAGGTGCAAGCTTCGAATAGCGGGAGACTTACATCACTATATGCGTCATTCATGTGTTTTGTCAGATGGGCCTGCTCATGTGCAACATTTACTCGTAAATGGTTGTGGTGGTGCTTTCTTACATCCTACCCATGTCTTTAGTAATTTCAAAGAAGTGAATGGAAATAAATATGAGATCAAGGCTGCTTATCCTTCTTTAGAAGATTCAAGCAGGGTACATTTTGGATTTTATTGATTTTTTCTCTATAATTTCTTCGCTTAATTGCCAAAAAAAGTCTCTTCAGCTTTTGTGCTCTTGTTTCGATTTCTATTGTCAACTTTTATTTTTTTAACTTGATTACAAAGATATTTACTCCTCCATCCCAAAACGATTATCACCTTCTCTTTTCATATTGTTTAAGAAAATATATTTAATATTTTGCAAACTCATAATTTAAGTATAATTTTCTATTTGTATCCTTAATTATATTTAATAAAAAAATAAATGTACTTTACCTAATTTAATAATTAATGAGGGTAAATTAAGAAAATTGATCGTAAATATTTTTGATTTAATGAAAGTGAACATGTATTTTGGGAATCTTAAAAGGGAATAGTGGATAATCTTTTCGGGACAAATGGAGAATAATTTTTTCAATTGTCATTGTTTGGATAACTATAGAGATTGGCTTGAGATTGTTGACAGGGCAGGTGAACGAACCCTATCAAATTTGTTTGATCTTGAGTAGTTTTAAAATTCATGTATTGTCTCTCCTCCCTCTTGCTTTTACTTTTTTCATTATTGTGCAACAATGTGGGAGAATATTTGGTGTTGATAATTCTTTATGGTGGAGTTGATGGTGAAACCAATTTTTTGTTTTCGTGTTTGCCCACCATATCAACAATTTCAAGGCTTAATTTCAATGGAGACGAGTTCAGTAATAAAATTTAAAAAATTTTAAACTTATCTAATTTGAAACAACTAAAAGTTCCTTAAGAATTGAAAAAGGGTGTTCAAAGTTGAGGTATTATTTTGCAATTAGGTCTAATTTCTTTGTATCTTTTAATTTCTGGGTGTAAAATTTGCAATGGCTTCTTGGTAATGTGCTGCAGATTGCATTGGGAAATATTTTGAAGTTCCGAAAGAAAAACTGGCAATTTGATTTCATCGGTGGCATCATATACTTCGTGCTGAGCTTTTCTATGTTTCCACAGGTGAGAATTGGTTCTTTTATTCAGATACATCCTTCTTACCTTAGGTTTGTTAAAATCTCAATTCCTAGTGATTAGGATACCTTGCATTTTTATGTTCCTATTGTCATCCATGCTAGTATTATGTGTCTGGACCCTGATGTGTTTACAATCAGGATGTCCATCTTTCTTCCTTATGGGCAATAATTAAACCTCCCTATGATGATAATTATATGTTGAACTAATGTTAAAGTTTTATTTTCTTTTCTTAAGTAAGAAAGTTCATGTATAATTTTTCAAAAAAAAAAAAGAAGGGGGTTCATCTATGATGTTGCTGCTGGCTGACTTAGTTTCCCCCCTTGATTTCTAGTGCAAGTTTGACCACATTTTGCAAGCTGATACATGTTCTGGTCGCTTGTGGAGTTTCTTTGGCACAGTATGGAATGCTTTCATGTACATACTGGGACACTCTTATATATCCTTGGCAGGTGTTATGGTATTGCTAATTTTGGCTATTGCATTTGTCCCACCCAAAGTGTCTCGGAAGAAACAAGCAATTATAGGGATTCTTCATGTTTTGTCACACTTGGCAGCAGCTCTAATTCTCATGTTACTTTTGGAACTGGGTGTTGAGATATGTGTCAGACATAACCTGCTAGCAACTTCAGGCAAGATACAGTTCTTATGTTTTTTAATGTTTTCGCATTAGTGGTTTTCTAATCTGAATAAAACTCATGTTATAGTTTCTGTTATGTATGGTGCTAATGACAACACAAGTGATGCACATGACAATATTAAAGCTCTGTGGATTGCATTTTTACCTGACAAATCTTCATTTATTATTACGATATTCTTGCTTGATTTAGTTTTGATGTGATAATTTTTACAACTATATAATGCCATTTCCTCCAAATTATAGTGACCATTATTGTTTATCACTTGAATTACTATTTGTAAAGCACTAGGACTTGGTTGATAAATGTGGCTGATATGCTAGTTGATCCCTTTTTTCAGGGTATCACACTTTATATCAGTGGTACCGATCAGTGGAAAGTGAGCACTTTCCAGATCCTACTGGCCTTCGATCTCGTATAGAACAATGGACATTTGGTCTTTATCCTGCCTGCATCAAGTATCTCATGTCTGCATTTGATGTTCCCGAGGTAACAAAGGTCTAATGATTACAGAAATTTGATAGTACTACTTTTTAGTGTTAAGAATATTCATGAGATTTATTATCAGGTCATGGCTGTCTCAAGAAGTAATATTTGCAAGAATGGGATCAAATCACTGTCAAGAGGGGGTGCTATCATCTATTATGCTTCTGTCTTCCTTTACTTCTGGGTCTTGTCAACACCTGTTGTTTCTTTGGTTTTTGGAAGTTACTTGTACATCTGCATTAACTGGTTTCACATTCACTTTGATGAAGCATTCTCCTCACTGCGAATTGCTAATTACAAGTCTTTCACTCGATTCCACATCAAAAAGAATGGTGATCTAGAAGTTTTCACTCTTGCGGTTGATAAGGTAAGAAACACTTTTTTTTTTTTTTTTTGCTTTTCATTTGGAATTCTAGGGTGATTAGGATTAATGCAATGACTTTCACTGATTATTGTTAGCTGCAGTCTTTTTTATCCTTTTAGTTCAATTTAAAATTAGGACCAATTTTTACTAATGTGCTATTGTGTGGATTTTCTGCTACTGTTTCAACTTTGTTTACTGCTCAATTTTCTTGAGCTGCACTAACATTAGCAACTCCGTTGTGGTGGTTGATGCTAAGGTCTATGCGAGTGCTGGTATTTCTCCTAGTAGGTGACTTGACCAAGATTATGCATCTTATTAGACCTTTAATCCTACTGTTATTAATTTTCTGTTCCATTACCATAAAATGGCTAAAAGGAATTCTAATATGAGCATGTAGCATTATTTTCTGCTTTATTAGCCTGTGATAAAAATGATTAAGAAAACTAATTCTACCTTTTACCGTTAGATAATTGATTGTTAAATGTTTGCTGACGGTTTTTTTTTTTTTTTTTTAATGTGAAACAACGCATTAAAATTTTATAAGGGTCCAGTCTGCTATTGAAGTACTGCTGTGTGTTCTTCCATTTGTGCATGTGCACATGTACATCTAAGTATTGCACATTTGCGCACCATGCACATGTGTGCATGTATATATTTGCTTGCTTGTTCATGCCAACACACAGTCCAACCTTCCTGTGTGGTCTGGATTTGGGAATACAAGTCTTATCTTTCCTAGAACTGTGAAACTGCATGATGTATATTGAGACAGTTGTAATAAATGGCCGTGTGCATATTACTGATATCAGTATGATTGATGTGCAGATACCAAAGGAATGGAAACTGGATTCTCACTGGGATATGGAGCCAAAGCAGCCGCAGCAGTTAAGTTACCAGCGACAGTTTCCCAGTAAATGGCGTGCTGCTACCTCTCAGCAAGATCCTTTATGTACTGTTAAAATAGTTGATCATTTTGTTATTCAACAGACGGAAAAACAAGATATTGGAGCAAGTAATGGATCAGTAATTCACTGATCTGGCTGCTAAAATTTGTTACATAACTATTATCTCATCATTTAGGAATCAATATAAGGGTAAACGAAAAAGAAAGAAAAAGAAAATTAACTCAATAACTGATTTACATATTTCATTTTCTAATTCCTTCAGCCCAAGTCATAGATGCCTTTCCCATTGATATAGTTCCCTAAGAGCCCACTCTAAATTTTCTTGAACTTTTTGGGATGAGTGAATAGATTCTTTAGACTTCCGGATGTAATATTTATTATACTTAACAGTCAGAAAACAATAAGCGGTGATGCTTTGCTTTAGAGATTGAGGATAAAAATTTAAGATTGCTTTGGTGAATATGAATAAGCAGGATCATGTTTTGATGCTTATAAATAAATGGTCTTTTAACTACTAAGCAAATAGAAGAAAATCATAAGGAGGGCAAGGAAGCAACATCTTCGTCTTGCAAAAAGTGGTGACAAAAAGCTACTGTGTGTATCTATGAAAACTACACAGATATACTTAGGGGTAAGTGATTATAGAAAATTGAGCATATAAATACAAAAAGCGAAAATTATTAACAAAAAGCAAAAATTATTACAGATAACGAATAAATAACAGTAAAACTATGTATTAAAGGTTAAATCTAAGTATAATTTAGTATAATTATTGTTATTCTTAGAGTCGTATTTGAAAATGTAAAAAATTAACCCAAGTAGATAGGAAAATAAAAGCTAAATATAAAAATTATATACCGAATTTAAAAAGTCTACATCTATCAGCTGCCACACAACATTACGTAATCTGAATGGAGAAAACTCTCATACGATGTCCCATTCAGCACGTGCAACACCTCATCCCAGTTCTGAATTTGGTTTGCCAATGTTCCACCGTGTATCTTAACTTGACGACTTGTAAGCTCTCTATATGGCAACCTCAGAAACTCTTGAACTTCTTTGAGTTTCTGCATAATAAATTAAATTACCCTCAAGTTTATTTGTTTAACACAGAACAAAAAGGAAAATTTTATATAAGAAAACAGGGTTGAGCTAGAATATAAAATCCTTACTGTTGGATTGCCAACGACATCTTCGTAGTAAACGACAATGTGGCGAGTGCTCTTGAAGTACTTTGTAGCCCTGATAGCTCTATCATCTACGTGCTTGAGGTCAGATATCAGCGTTGTGGCATTTAATTTTGGCTTGTATTTTGCAAGTACCTTAGCCTGCAATGCTTATTCTATCAACCCTTTTAAAGCCAATAATGCTTATAGACAGAGTCATTTAGTTGAGAAAGAAAGGACAGTTTACCTCTGCTGATAAGTGGACATGAGACTTGTGGGTTCCATTCAGAGGTTTATTGCTTTTGTCAAAGGAATTTGCAAGCACAGATATCATTCTGCGAAGCAAATTCCTCCTGAAGAGAAATATTGCATGAACACCTTTCTTATTGAAATACTCCACTATCCCTTCGTGATGTTCCAACACTCCCTGTAAAATTGTTCAAACCATCCTTGAATAGAAGCCAATGATGTTTTGTATTAAGGGCAGAACCCATCTCAGTTTGATCTGTGCAATTAAAAAATTTGATCCTAAAATGCTGGATCTAGGATTTGAACCTTCAAATTAGATTTGATCGTATAATTTATTCAACCACTTGCCTGATTAAGCATCCATTTGAACCCAATAGCGGCATTGCACTGATTCTTTGAAGCACTGCTAAACCAATCAAGATTATACACTTTATCCAATGTCTTCACAATTGCAGAAATATTTGCCCTTCTATCTTTGGCCCCAAAGATTTCTCCATTTGAGCTAACATTAATATGACTATTTAATAATGTCTCGAACCACCCACTTCCTGATCTCTGCATGGACAAGATAGCAAAGTATCTTACAGGATTGCAAGAACATTCCTCCCTGCACTACAGCCATTATTTTCAAGAAAACGTATATAACATAAACCAGATGTCTATACGAACTAATTTTCTGTAGGTACCTGCTAAATGTTTCTGGTTTTGGATAATGAACATAAGGAAGATCCCATGGTTCGATATCTGAAATATTACATTGTTGGTCAAGTGCCAAGTTCAGGAACGTGGATGTTGTTTGAGGGTTAATTTGCTGTAAACATATTGAGCAGATATAAACGCCACAAATCATAGCAAAAGCTAAAACCACCAATCTCAATGCTAACGGAGATTTCTTAGGAGCCTTTATGATCAATGAATCCTGAAATTCAAGAATTACACAGCATAATGAATACATATATCAGAAGACAAGATTGAAAATATGAATCAAAAGATAAAAAAAAAAAAAAAAATCAGTAAAGAAGTGATCATACTGAAGATTCCATTTATAATACTCCATGAAAATGGACTGAGGGCAAAGAAGAAAAAGAAAGAAAATAGGGAGGGGGATTGAGTTTTATTCTGTCTGTTGAATCATTATGAGAAAAATTAGGCTATAGAAACGGTCAAGAGTATAAAGCTATGACTTGATAGATCACAACAAAGAAAATTAAATACCAGGCATGTCATGACTCATAATTAAGCAAAGGACAACTAATAACACTAATCTACAAAACAAAGAGGGACATATTTGTACAAATTTAAATGTAATGAATAGATCAGACCAAACCGAAGCACCATCTCTCATTTAAAAATTAAAGACTAAGGCCGGAAACAAAAAATAAAATCGGATTGAATTAAACCGAAAAATCATTCGATTTAGTTTGATTATTTAGATCTAATTAATCAATTTGGTTCAAATCAATTCAATATGTTCTCAATTTTAAATTAAAAAAATAAAATTTTCATACTCAAAAAAATTTAAATCTATCTCATAAAAATGTTATATTATTATTTTATCTCATAGAAATCAAATTGACGCATTATATTAAATTGTGATCAATGTCAATAATATATTTGTATAGTATATATAAACAATAAATGATATGAAATATAATTAAACTATATATTATATATACGTAGTTAGATTATATATTGTATATTTGATTATAACTACATATTCTTATAACTATAATTATATAGTAGTTATATATTTATAATATATGATTTATTCATATATATATATATATATATATATATTATTCGGTTTGGTTCAATTCAAATTAATTTAAGTTGGTTTCGGACTCATTTTCGATCTGATTATTTAAAAAAAAATCGATCTTATATTTATAAAATTTTTTTGGTTTAGTCTCGATCTAGTCTTCGAAAAAATTTCAGTTGTTTTCATTTCAATGTCTGTACTAGTTCAATTCTTCAATTTGGTTCAATTATTCAGAGAATTATAGGCAGCCTTTAAAATAAATATTAATTAGCTTAATTAATTTAACTTGTTGAATAAACGAACATCTTCATCCATCCTTCATGAAAGAAAAAAAAAAAGAAAAAAGAAAAAAAAGAACACATTGAGAAAGGCGTTTGAACATTGTCAAATTCAAGTTTCCTCTTTCTCCTCTTTTTTCTCTTGTGTGCAAGTCAACATTGTCAAATTCAAGTTTAAAGTATTTTCATGAAAAAAGACAGCAAAGGCTGGCTTGGCCTGTCTTTAATTTCTTTTGTTTTATATTGTAATATCTTAGCGTGTTTTTCATACCATACCATTTTCTTTAAAAGGATTATTGCCACCAAAACTTCAAAAGAGGAAATCTTTGTCAACCAATATTAAATTAATTATGTCTTAACCACTACTAATCAATACTAATTTTTGCCTTAATTGTTTTTACTGGAGACTCTCTAACTTCAAACATATAAACTACTTTTTGCCTCTTAATTTCTACTTTTCCCAAATATGGTTATATCTCACTTAACAAAATCTTCACTCTATATCTATGAAAGTCAATTTCATGTCTTAATCAGTTCATGATTCGACAAGTTAATTTGTTAAATGGTTAAAAAATATATGTGTCTCTGTGTGTGTGCGCGCGTGTGTGTATATATAATGTAAAGTAATTCTAATAAATATTATATTTATTAAAGTTAAACATGAAAAAAAAATCTTGAATTATACTGAATACAAAAGGAATAAAATTTTTCATTATTAAACAATCAAAGAAATTAAGAAAAATAACTCAATTTATAAAATTAAGGAAATTTTATTTAAATATTGTTTTGTTAAGTTTTTTAAAGAGCTTACCATACGTTATGGACTATAATTTTATTGCAATAATTAAGCAAAAATAATTTTTAAACCAATTCATATTAGAGTGAATAAATCATAGAAGAAAATATTTAATTATATATGTTTTATATAAATAGCAATGGAACTAAAATATAAGAAATAAATATTCCATTTATAACTCAAAGATCTACATAAAATAATATATGTTTCACTCAAAAAATAGAAATTATCTAAATTTAATTTTATTCCATTAAATGGTTCATCGGACTTGTGGATTGTAGTGATCAATTTTTATATATTTATTATAAAAACAAACTAAATCAATATCCAATTTTCAATTTTCCGATTAAATTAAGCAATTTAGTCGATTTTTAAAACATTATCCCAAACAAACAGCCAAATTTGAATCCCTTTACCAAGCTATATATATATATATATATATATATATATATATATATATATATATATATATATATATATATATATATATAAATTATTTGAAAAAAAAATATATGCAAAATAAATATATAATATCT